>MU702385.1:149142-215468 GCA_026770625.1 Nicotiana glauca | reverse complement strand
TAAAGTCCTAAACTACTTTGGACAACAAGTCCAACTAACTTAGGAAAAGGAAAGTACTAGGAAACAAAAACCAAGTCAATCATGGAAAGTAATTCCAATAATCTTAGGAAAAAGGAAAATGTAACCTTAACTAACTAAGAAAGCAATAAAAATAGTCTCATAATATATGGAAATAAGTCCCAAACTAATCTTGAATAGAATCTTGAAAATCTTGGAAATCTTGAAGGAAATTTGCAAGCAACTTGGCACCAACTTGCACTCAACATGTAGCACTACTATTGTACCATTCTTGGACATCAAGTAAGTCCTTTTTATGCTATAGAAACGTGGCTTTGTATAGGACTTCATGGGCTGCAAGTTTGGGCACATTTTAGGTGCTAAATTGGGCCAACAGGTCCTGATTTGGACCTTTTTCAGAGGACATTCTTGGGATCTAATCCACCTCTTATTGGACATGAATTTGCGCCATAAAATAATTATAACACCTAGGTAAATCATATCCTTTAAGCTCTTCCTCCCAACTAATAACTTCTTTGATCGTTCCTGAAGTCCAAGTCCAATGACCTTGTTTTTGCAACTTTTTAACTTGAGATCTTGTTAAAGGCCCTTTTTTGAGATTCCAAAGCTTCATAATTTGGACAAAGAATAAGGCAGTTATGCGGCCTGGCAATTTTTGTACTTATTTCTTGCTGGTTAATAATTTAGGTATTCCCTCGATGGCCTTGATTTGGTCGGGGTTTACCTCGATACCTCTTTCTGATACCAAGAAGCTGAGGAACTTGCCCAAAGTTACGCGTAGGCACATTTTTCGGGGTTCAGCTTCATGTCGTATTGCCTTAGTATACCGAAGGCCTCTTTTAGGTGATCGATGTGGTCTTCCTTCCTTTTTGATTTGACCAACATGTCATCTATGTAAACTTCCATTGTTTTTTCGAGTTGGTCCTTGAACATCTTGATGACCAACCTTTGATAAGTCGCCCCTGCGTTCTTCAACCCGAATGGCATGACTCTATAATAGTATGTTCTTTGATGGGTGATAAAAGTAGTCTTTTCCTGGTCCCCCTCCTCCATGAGGATTGGGTTGTAACCTGAGTAGGCGTCCAAGAAGCTCAACAACTCGTGCCATGCTGTTGCGTCAATGAGCTTACCGATATGAGGCAACGGAAAGGAGTCCTTCGGGAAGGCCTTATTTAGGTCCGTGAAATCCACGGACATCCGCCAGTTCATGTTTTTCTTTTGCACCATGACTACGTTGGCGACCCATTGAGGGTATTTTGATTCTCGGATGGAGTCGTTAGCGATTAGTTTATCCATTTCATCGCTGACGGCTTTGTTGATTGCGGCATTAAATTTTCTTCTTACTTGTCGTACTGAAGGGTAGAGGGGGTGGACGTTCAACTTATGTGTGGTAACGTCTTTCGGTATACCTGGCGTATCTGTATGGGAAAAAGAAAACAGATCGGCGTTGTTAATTAAAAACTTATGAAGTTTACCTGGCTCGGAGAGTTTATGGCTATGTAAGCCTTTTTGTTGTTGTAGCTGCTCTCTTTGATAATGTTGGGGTCCTTGATAACATCTTTTTTTTTGTTGTGTTTGGACCCCGACTTTGATAATTGATATGTTTCTGAGTCTGTTACTTTTAGCTGTTGAGTGTATGTACAAGCTTGGGCGACGTATTGTTAAAACATGTTAGTGTTATGCAACGTAGTACTATCTTGTCCTCGAGTAGCATTTGTGCGAGAACTCGAGGGTGAATAATACACACGCTGCTTCCGTCGTCTACTATTATTTTTTTCACATCAGTATCTGAAATATGTAAAGTAATGACAAGGGCATCGAAGTGAGGAAAAGTCAAACCGTTGGTATCTGACTTATCGAAGATGATACTTTCTCCGAGGTCATCATACCGTTCATGTGTGATTGATCGCTTCAGTTTATGTGTGGTGGTAAACTTTATGTGGTTGATTACTACTTCGTTGCCTCCACCGATGATCATTTGAATGGTGCGGGCATGGGAGGGTGTCTTTGGAAGGCCTTGATGTTGCTCTCATCTGCGACCGAAATTGGCTCTTCCTCGGTCGCTCATCAGCTCCCTTAGGTGCCCTTGGTGGAGCATGTTCACTACTTCTTGCCGCAGGGCTATGCAGTACTCAGTTTTGTGACCTCACTCCTGATGAAATTCACAGAGGACGTTCGACTTTCGGGTACTTGGGTCGGACTTCATCTTCTGTGGCCACTTCAATTTCAGGCCGAGCTTCTCTAGTATGTACACTATTTTTGAAGGAAAAACACAAAAATTGTGAGCTGATAAGAGTTGAGGAATACCTCTTTCATTTCGTTGAGTCCCTGTATGCGGTCTGGACGGTCCTTCCGCATGGTGAGGAGATGGTGGGATGGATGTTCTAACATAAGGTTGATGCATGTCTCAGTTGAGGCGTGGACCTGACTGGTCTCTTCGACCGTCATTACGATGGTCTTTGCTTGGCTTTGTTTGGACCGACATTAACCGTTGGATTGGACCATTAAGGTCGTCCTCGTCTGCTCTCACCTCGGCGTAGTGAATTTCTTCCCAAGTGGTGGAAGGGTATTTCATGAGTCTGCTTAATAGTTTTCTTTTCGCTCTTGACCCATTCATGTTCAATCCATTTTGGAAAGCTTCCACCGCCATCCCTTTTGATACATTTGGTAAGCTCATTCTTACTCTATTAAACCGAGCTAAACAGTCCCTGAGTCCCTCACTAGGGGATTGCCTAACGGCGAGTATATCATTTACCCTGGCTTCCACCTTCTTAGCCCCGGCGTGGGCGGTGATGAACTTGTCGGCCATTTCCTCGAACGTAGTTATAGATTGTGCTGGTAATTATGATTACCAGATTAAGGCTCCCTCGGTTAAGGTATCGCCGAACTTCTTTAGTAACACTGATAGTACTTGCTCCTTTGAGAGGTCGTTTCCCTTTACTGCTGTAACGTAATGAATGAAGTGATATTCGGGATCTTTCGTGCCGTCATATATCTTCAAATATGGTGGCATCTTGAATGTTTTGGGTATGGCATGTGGGGCTGCCTCCTCATTGTATGGTTGTTCGACGAATCGGCCGACATCCCATTTTGGTAGTAGTTTTGGGGCGCCCAGTATCTTATCGATCATTTCTTGATGTTCCCTCATCTGGTCGCGGTTGTTCTTTGTTCTCGTTTTTCATTTCTTCCATTTTCTTTAGAATGGCTGCAAGTGCAATTACCTGCGTCAACAGTGGTATGAGTGTTACCTGTTGGGGGAGTGGGTTGCTCGTCGGTGATTGCTGTGATATCCGTTTGTATGATGTTTCTATTCGCCCATTGAGCGAGTTTGTCGAGTATGTCGCTTAAAGTGCTCGTCAGCCACGTCTCGAAGGCTCCCCTTTCACGTGAAGCGGAACCACTTCCATGAGGGGGAGGTGAGTCGCTCCGCCTGGGCGTAGCACTCGGCGTCGTGTTCTCTTCGCCTTCTCTGTCAAACTCATTGATGGTGTTCAAGAGGTTGGTAATGACGTCTACTACTTCTTTCAATCTTTCATCTCATTTTCTTGCCATTGTTAGTTCGTGCAAACTAAGAAAAGATGGATGATGTTGTTGTTATTTGTTTTTTTTATATCTAGAAAGAACTAAAATTTTAACTAGAAAGTCCCCACAGACGGCGCCAAATTGTTTGATGAAAAAGTGTTAAGCTCTTTGTTAAACTAAATAGTGATGAGATAGAGGATGAATCCTAGTTAAATATAATCAGATCTAGATAAAAAACTTGGACAGATCCGTGCAGTCAGACCATGTTTAAGAGTAACAAGATCAGGCACGTGTTCAACGTTTATCAATGAATATTATAATAAGAAAATGCAATAAATGTAGACGAAAGCAAGAAATGTAATAAAAAGGAATTTATCACCCAAATGTTAGACGGTTTGGGTGATTTTCCTTCCTGATAGCAACATGGAACTAAGATAAATGCAGATGGATAAGGCATCTCTGGATCTTGTGAACAAGGATGAATAACGTGGTAAAGCTATAGAATCAATGAACAAGACAATATTTGTATATTATTTCAAGTCAACTATTTACAAAGTGCTCTTATCAAGAAATGAAGATCCACATTTTGTTCTCTATCTTTTTCTATTTATAAAGATATCCCCAAGAAATCCTAAAAAGTACAACCTAAGGAATATCCAAAGGAATATTCCTTCTAGTTATTTGTAAATCTATCCTACAGTTACTTCTTCACTCCATTTGCTCATCCTTAGCGATAATTCTTCTGAAGACGACTCCTAGCTATTATGCCATAGTCGACCTCGTCCTCGATCCTGTTTATCTGCAGTTATCAGGCCGTCCAAATTTAGACCAATATAGTAGTATGAGAAAATGCAAGGCACTACTACTACTTAGGAAAACCACTTTTTTCATAACCCAATGTGACCTATCTAGTATTTTTTGCTATTGAAAATTATTAAAAGTTGACTCAATTGGTGAACATGTAAATTATTGATCTTTTCGGAATAGGGTAATTAAGGTACATTTAAAAATTCAGGAAAAATTATGTATTCAAATTTTATGTAATATGATATGACTTCTGCCAATTGAATTTTTCTTATAAACTATGTAAAAAGACAAAAGTAATGGAAAAATAGCATCCAGGAGTATGATCGCATGCTAAATGACATGGATGAAAATCATGAAAGAGAAAAGTCAAAAATTTCTATAAAAATAAAATACATTAATTTATGATTTCCTTTTATTTACCTAAAGTTTTGCTAGACCCAAAAATTGCGCATTAGATGTATGGGAATAAATACAACACTTTGAAACAAGAAGATGTGTATCAGCTACCCAACGTGGGATAGTCAGGAATGATGATCGGATCAGCGAGATAGCGGCAATGTTAATGTAAAATACAATTTAGACCTATTATATCTTCCTTGCTGACAGATCTATCACTTGTAATAATTTATTAGATCTATTCAATAGTATAAAAGTATTTCTCTGTCTTTCTCATCGAGACACGACACAATGAGTTAAGTCATATGAATTTCTTAAAAAAATATCATTGGTACGCCTTTTGATTCCCGCATTTGTTTTGGCTTTTTCCAAAGTGGTTACTCCAGATGAGTTTAGAGATGAAACAGGAAAATTATAAAGAAGTATATGCTGAGGAATATTTATTTTAGAAAGATATAAAAAGTGTCTGTCACCAAAAATAAAAAGGAAAAATCCTAATAAGTACGTATGAATTAGCATCATTTCATATCTTTTAGTTTCCTTAAGCTGTCTTTCAATCACCTCACTTCATTGGTCAAAAATCTTGTCCGAGTTCACACCTATCAAAATGGAGTTCGAAACCTAAATGCTAATTTTTTGGACTTAAAATACGTTTCTGCGGTCTAAAAAGAAAGTTACTTTTTTATATATAACGCAGTATTATACTGCGCTATAATTCAATGGTATGTTTGCCGTTAAAGTATAGCGCAGTATCATAATGCGTTATATATAGTGCGGTATAATACCGCGTTACATATAGTGTGGTATTATATATAATGCGCTATAGTTGTTAAATAAAGAGAACATCTTCTTTCCCAAGACGGAAACAGAAAACGCCCAATTTTTAAATCAAAAGAAACAGCGTCCCCCCTCCCCCTTCTTTTTCTCCAAAAAAATTTGGGGTGGACCCCATCCGTCACATAAAAAGATAAGATTATAGGTTTCGCATCCAATCCAAGCCTTGTATTGTTGTGATTTCCTCATTTCGGGCTCAAAATTTTAATTTTTCGACTTTCCTAAAAATATAAATCGAGGTATTCCGATTTAGTTTATGTCGAAACTCGTATAATAATGCATATTAGTTGTCTTGAATGTGTTTTTATGTTGTTTTGTGTTTTGTTTGCGATTAAATTAGTATGTTATTTTTATTCAGACAAAGATATTAGTGTTTTAAAAAAATAGTTAAAGGTTGAGAAATAATTGTTCTTGTTAATAAAAATGTTCATAAATTTCTTTTACTATTTTATATGTAATTTCGTGAATGTTATGTTAATAAAATATATTTATTGGTTTTATTTAGTTTAGATTATCTATTTGCTTAAAGACTAGTACCCTTTTAGCGTAGTAAATGTATAGCCTTTTAGCGTAGTAAAACATAGGGCCTTTTAGCGTAGTAAAATGTAGAGTCTTTTAGCGTAGAATCTCTGTAGTTTAAGCATCTACTATATTAGTAGGTCAAACACAAACTCTGTCCAATTACAATTTATAAAAATTAATTATTTAATTTATAAAACAAACACATAAAATTATAAAAAATATTGAAATTGACATACATAAGAATTCAGGATAGCTTGGTGCTACTGGGAATCAAATATCTAACCTGGAATCCACAGGTATATACTCTATCCAATTAAATAATTAAATATTAATTATTTACAAAACAAAACCAACACACAAAATTCTAAAAATATTAAAATTGACACACATAAGAATTCAGGAAAGCTTAGTGGTACTGGGCCTCAAATATCGAGCCTGGAACCCATAGATATATACGCTGTCCAATTAAAAATTAATTATTTAATTTATAAAACAAACACACAAAATTATAAATAAAAAATTAAAATTAACACACATAAGAATTCAGAAAAGCTTGGTGGTACCGGGCCTCAAATATCGAGCCTAGAACCTATAGATATATAAGTTGTCCAATTAAAAATTAATTATTTAATTTTCAAAACAACCACACAAAATTCTAAAAATATTAAAATTGACACAAATAAGAATTCAGGAAAGCTTGGTGCTGCTGGGCCTCAAATATCGAGCCTGGAACCCACAGGTATATACTCTGTTCAATTAAATAATTAAATATTAATTATTTACAAAACAAACACATAAAATTCTAAAAATATTGAAATTGACACACATCAGAATTCATGAAAGCTTGGTGGTACTGGGCCTCAAATATCGAGTCTGGAACCCATAGATATATACGCTGTTCAATTAAAAATTAATTATTTAATTTATAAAACAAACACAAAAAATTATGAAAAAAATAAAATTGAAACTCATAATAATTCAAGATAGCTTGGTGCTGCTGGGCCTCAAATATAGAACCTGGAACCCATAGATATATATGATGTCCAATTAAAAATTGATTATTTAATTTTCAATACAAATAAATAATTAATATTATTTAATTTACAGTAGACGACGTAGCCTATGCATCTTGGACCTTTCTTCGATGAGCTATTAGTGTTACAAGGCGATCATAGGTCCTCCTACGTATGGGAGGGAGAGCTACTGGACCAGTCCGCGCCAGGAGAGTTGACAACTTGTGGGACTTTATGAGGGGCAGATATTTCCATCCCTGTGTAGTCCAGCACCTGTAGGATACGGGCTTCTATAGAATTTTTCAGATTGGGCGGCTGCAAACTCGACTGGTCTCTGATCATGGCCTTGATAGAGTAGTGGCGACCGGAGACGCACACTTTCCACCTGCCCATTGGCGAGGCCACCAACACGCTGCAGGATGTTGAGGTTTTATATGGGCTGCCTGCTGATGGACTGGTCGTTGCACTGCCTCATTATATGAGATCTATGTCGCGTGCCCAGTATTTAGACTTGCTGCAGCAGTTCACTGGTTTCAGGCCACAGGATGAGACTGCAATTTCAGGGGCCAGTCGCATGACTTTGACAGCTATTAGACAACATTTGGAGATATTGCACCCTGGCATCACCGGTGAGATAGATGATCTACATATTCATCGGTACACGAGGTTGGTGATGCTCCTTCTTTTTGGGGCTGTCTTGTTCCTGAACACTTCGAGAAATCTAGTGAGTTTGCGATTTCTACATCATCTTCAGCATCTAGATAATTTACCCAAGTACAGCTGGGGTGCTGCTGTTCTCGCTTACCTGTACAGGAATATGTGCTGGGCAAGCATGGGCACCAAAGAGACGTATGTGGTTTTCGGCCGCTTCTACAGGTGACGACATATTCGAATACTCTGTTCATTAATTCCAATTCTATCTAATCAAAAATTTTCTTAAACTTTACGTCAACCTTGTATGTTAGGTTTGGGCCTAGGAGCGGTTACTGCCGTTGCAGCCACCTCTACCACCATTACCTCCAGATGTAAAACCTCCGTTTCTCCCTCTAACTACGAGGTGGGTTCTTAGGCGTGGAAATTACCGAGCCATTGATGCTCATTATAATCTCCCCCTTGTCAGGAATGTGTTGGACATGCTGGAGGGTGCACAGGTAAATATGTACCTAAAGTTACTTGTTATAAATTCACTTGTGTTGCGCATACTCACTTTTATGTTATTATTTGATAGTTCATCTGGACGCCATATAGCGACGACTTGATAGTTGGCCTGCCCGATTATTGCTCAGTGGGCTGACTGATTTGGAGCAATTCTGTCCCACTGATGTGCCTCAATATTGTGGAGTATCATGCCATAGAGCGGGTACTTCACTAGTTTGGCCGTCCGCAGACCATACCGAGGGGACCTACATGAGAGGCTTTACATTATTAGCAGGATGATCGTTCGAGGGCTGATGGCGCATTTCTAGCATGGCTAGAGGTGCAGGTCCATACTTGGGAGGGGCGAGAGGACTTGATTCCGCCCCCACCTTCACAGATCCAAGTGAAGACTATTCAGATGTATACGTCATGGTACCTCCGCGTTACCCGACTTTTTATCGGGAACCCCATTCATCAACCTGGTGGTCGGTACACACCGTACGCCGGGAGGCACGAGGCACTGGTATGTTATTTGGTATTCTTACTTATAACTGTAATATAGCATTCTGTAATTAATATTTTAAATGTTGTGCAGGCTATTGGTCATCATTTATTCTACCAGTTAGGACTGCAGATGCAGCAGCATGCCGGTGATCCTGTGGTCGCTGAGTATGGTCGGCAAGTGATAGAGCTGGCTCTCCAGACACTACAGCGAGCCAGACAGGGCGAGCGCTTAGATCATGACCCTGATTATATGGTGCTAGAGCACCACCAGCGGGGTAGGCCTATCGCACGCCCAATAGGACGGGGACGAGGCAGGGGTATTCCACGAGGCGAGGGTGTCCCATGAAACAGGGGTGCCCTACGGGGTCGTGGGGGCCGGCGAGGAGGTGGTCCCAAGCAAGGGGGCATTGAGGCACCTGATGAGGATCTTGGAACTGACTAGCCGGGTTACATCCCTCAGCAAGACGAGCCTCCCAGCAACATGCTATCATACAGCCTTCAACTGGAGCTGCCAGCATCGCAGGTGACCCCGTCAGATCCATTGTTGATCACGGGCATGAGCTTCACCGCAGATATATAGTAGTTCTTTTCAGGACCATCGACCGCAGCTGAGGATCGGCCGACCCGAGACGTGGATGGTGGGCGCAGGTTGAGTTTTGGCTCAGCGTCATCGGGTGCGGCGGATCTATCACAGGCGCGGGTATGTTTGTATTACTATTAAATTTTAATTTATTTTTTTTCCCAATGATTTGCCATAAATTAATTTTTAATTTTCTTATTAAGGCTTCATTCCAGCCCATCACAGAGGTCACTTTATGTGATGCTAAGGACACCACGGATGCTTATATTTAGGAGCCCGACGAGACCATGGTAAAAAAAATATTTTTGACTTAAAACATACATTACTAATATACATTCTCATATACTAAGCTTACTAATTATTTTGTAGGTTGCTGACGGACCGACGGCCCCATTACCGATACTGCCAGCCCTACTGACAATCATGTTGTAGCGCATCCTCATATAAAGAGGCGATGTGATGAGGATGTTCCTGATAGTGTGCCGGGGTGCCAGGGGATGCGCCTCAGGCCAACGGCTGCATTGAAGCACACAGGCTGTGGGACACATTTTTCTTTTTTTGTATTTTATCTAAATAATACATTATGTAAATAACAATAACAATTTTATTATGCTTACATAGCACCCCGTTTCTTCTTTATTTTAACACTACAACACAAACACAAACATAGCAAACTTCACATAACTTAAATTCAGTACAACTAATGAAAACACATGACACAGGAAACATAAAGATACACTACTACGCTCGGCACGTACATGTCATTGTTTAGTCACGACTGCGGAGTATTCTCTGCTCCAACTACTTAAATTTGTCTTCCAGTTTATTTTTTTCTTCTTCCACCTCTTTGGGTTTCTCCTTCAACTCCGCAACTTCTCGTTTGGATTGTCGCTCTCTTTCCCACTACTTCAAACACAAACAATGAAGATACTTCAACTTTTCTTTGTAGTATTCCTGCTGACAGGGTTCATCAATCCATACCTCAAAATTGCAAATAGGTTCGTCGGGAACCCTATAAAACTTATTCATACACGCCCATTAGCGGCGTCCAGATTCACCATCATCCTAACAGTCTTGCATCATGTATTTTTTGCCGCACTCACATCTTGGCACATAAAGGGGTTCAGACATTTGTTAAAGCGTAAAGAAAAACCTTGCTTTTATGGAAATATTTGATGTTGGTTGTTGTTAAGCGCAAAAAATTAACTAGAATGCGCCCGTTATTTATAGGTAAGACAATACACAAAATGTAGTATTGTACCATGCTATAAATATTCAATTTTTCTGACACGAAATAGCTTTTTTGCAGTCGGTTAGCTTTTCAGACCGATAAGACAACACACAAAACGTAGTATTGTACCACGCTATACATATTCACTTTTTCTGAAACGAAATAGATTTTTCACAGTCCGTCAGCTTTTCAGACCGACAAGACAACACACAAATATAGTATTGTACTGCGCTATACATATTTACATTTTCTAAAATGAAACAGCTTTTTCGCAGTCCGTCAGCTTTTCAGACCTGCAAGACCACACACAAAATGTAGTATTGTACCGCGCTATACATATTTACTTTTTCTAAAACTAAACAGCATTTTTGCAATCCGTCAGCTTTTCAGATCGACAAGACAACACACTAAACGTTGTATTTAACCGCGCTATACATATTGATTTTTATGAAATGAAACAACATTATCTTGATTTATCCTTTATTATCTTTTATTTTCATGTATGTTGCTTTAGTTATGGTTGTTGTGCTTTATCTCTTCGAATATTATGTTATGAAATTTCAATCTTCAGATTGGTCTTCTTTACTAACACCAATAAGTTGAATGTTGGAACTACCATATCATCCCAATTCAAAAGGTCATGTTAAAAAATAAGATGTAACAAGATTGTGGAACAATATTTTATTTTGATAGATATTGCAACATAAACAAGTGCAGACACTTATTACAAAAAAATTACGAAAACAAAACACTGGGTGTATCCTTGATAGTTGGGTACATTAGACGAACTTGCACCAGGAGCTGGATTACCACCGCCACCCAAACCAGCTGAAGGACATTTACGATGGTCGTGTCCTATTTGCGAGCATATGCCACATTTAAGCGCATAAACGATATCACCAACAACCATTTGGTTCCGTATGCGCGTTCTTTTTTGTACTTGCAGCTTGCGCAAAATAGTCCTTGTTACACAACATTTTAAATGGTTCCGGTAGCCAATAATGCTCAGCACCCAATGGCTGCAACTGCCCACTATATGTGTTTACGTATGCAACAACACTGTATTGCCTATCAACATAGTTGGTTGACCCTAAACCAACTTGTTGAAAATACTTCACGACATGTGTACACGACATGTGGTAGATGGTCCATTTCTCACATGAACACAACGTGCTAGATTCATTCACGGTCTCTAGATTATTCCCCCTCGCGAATAGCGGTGCGAATTTCAAAAAAACCCCGATCGTGATCATATTGTAATAATGAATGCCAATGTGCTCGCCTCCTATATTTCTCAAATCTTCTCATCGGCATTGGCATAAATTGAACTCCCCTATCCATCAATTCCGATGCAGCTCCATGCCTTTCAAAAACCACTCCGCAAGCTATTTGAGTGTCATCCGGTCCATGACAGTGATAGGAAATCCATGTGCAGACTTCAATAAGTCGTCGAATGACTTTGACACATTTATAGTTTGGGCTCCCTATCGTCTGCCGCCATCAGTATGCAATGTACACTTGCGAAGCTCATGTCCCATCAGCCAAGTATAGGCTCTTTTATCTAACTGCCGGATCGCTTACATGCGCCTCGTTAATTTGCACTGCTGGTGCTCAGTTGTAGCTATCGACATTAAATCATGCAAGGCCTTATTGGGATATTTCTTTTGGAAATTGGCCTTCAGGTGCCTCACACAGTAACGGTGGTATGCATAGGGTTCCTGCCATTCAGGAAAATGCTATATAAAACTTAAAATACCACCATGCCGATCATATATTAGACAAATACCTGAACGCTGTTTGACAACGTGCTGCTTTAAGTGGTTCAAAAAAAGCGCCCACGTCTCTTCGCTTTCATTGGCACAATTGGCAAAAACTAGTGGAAATATTTATCCGTTGGCATCTACTGCAACTGCGATCAAAAGCTTAATATCATACTTTCCATAGACATGAGTACCGTCTATGGTAATTATTGGACGGCAATGCACAAAACCATCAATTGCTGGTTTGAATGACTAGAACACATAGTTGAAAATATATTCTAGTATTCTCGAACTCCGCTCATACATCCATTCAACAAAAGTCTTGGGGTTAAAGTATTTCAGTGCGGCCATATACCTAGGTAGAGATAAAAATGACTTATCCCAGTCACCATAAATAATTTTAAATACATGTTTACGCCTGAGATATGCCTTTCTTTTGGTCATAGTACACCTATATTTCTGGGGGACGGTTGTAATACACTATTTGATCTTAAACCTAATGGAAACTTCCAAGAATGGAATCAAGACAAGAGAAATCAAGTCTACATCCAAGTTTAAGTGATTCTCATTAAATGTGTCCATTTCACATCTGTGGGTGCTAATATATTTACCCACTTTCCACAACCCTGATTTCTTCTTGCTCGCATGCAACATCCAGTTACAACCCATAAAGTCTCTGCCACATACAACCTTTTATACCTCTAGGGTTGACTCCCTTACCGTCATCTCACGGCACTCTCTTGCGCTGTAGATTTTTACAGCCCTGATTAGGTGAGCTTTATCGGGAAAATACATGCCCTTTGCCAGCACTGTTGGTCTAGACTCATCCTACATTGATGACCGAACTTTGTCAAGATCCCTTGTGAGCGCATATGACATACAACATACTTGTCAAATTATCAAGGTAGGTCATATTCCGCTCATGAAACGGCACGTGAGACTCGTACACTCTTCACTACAAAAAAACTGGAATTAGCTACGAACTTTGTCGCTAATCTGTCGCTAAAATGCTCGTCGCTAACAGAATCTTTAGATAATCCATCGCTAATCCGTCGCTAAATGAGATTAGCGACGGATTTTTCTGTTTAGCTACAGAGTTTGTCCGTCGCTAAACCCTGGTTTTTTTAGTGGTGCTTGGTCTAACTGGAGGTGGAGAAGCATGCTCCCTCATTAGCTCAGGTTCGACATTCACTTCCTCCTAATCATCACCCTCATCAAGGAAGGGTGTGTAATTTCCAGACTCATTGGCATTGTTGTCAAAATCACTATTATCTTCTTGACTCTGCGCATCTACCAAATCACGAGTAAATACGTCGTCTAAGGGCAACTGAGTGAGGTCAGGACCATCAAGTAGCTCGTTTTCACTGCATAAAAAGAACAAAATAATAACCTACTCAAATTGATAAGTACTTTACATATAGATATATCACTTCACTTACAAGTTGTACTGTGTTGATATTCCATGATGGATATTTTCTTGTTGGTGATGACTCCCGGATGGACCATCATGATCCAACACGCCAGAACTACGCATATTCCAACTAGGAGTGGGGTCATAACTTGTAAAATTCGTATCCGAACGGTACCCCTTGTGGAAAATATGAGTATTAATACAAATCCAATTCAACAAAAAATAAACATTGTAACAGAAAGGAAAATTGAAGTTTACCAGTTGTCCTGTGGATTATGTAAAGTAGGAGAAAAATTATTTCCTCGCTGCTCATTCGCCAATGGTGATAAGTTTAAATCAAGGCAAACTCTTTCATCTAGAGTCTGTCAGGCAAAAACTGCTCCAGAATAACCATCCAATGACTGGGTTATCCCTACTATGCGCAACCTCATTATTGGGAACATCTTCAACCTTGACATACATTTCCAATAATTTTATCATAATAAATTCCTTGTATTCATCCGAAATTCGAAAAAAATCTCTAAGAGTTTCATCATCTTCGATGTTAAACTCAGAATAACAAGCAAACCCCTGCGGAGTCCCAAAATATAGAAATCTACCAGTTACTTTAAGGTTCACCGAACTTTTCCTCACACTAATTTTTTACGTAACAACGATACCAATTTATCGTACTCCATTGTAAGCGGCAATTTAACATGACACTGTGGAGATGAACTATACCTCACAGAGTTATTCTCTGTTACAACCCCACCCCACCCCACCCCCACACCAATATAATAAAACCCTTATTTTTGGCTCTTCAGACATTATAAAAAATGCTTGATAACAAGAAGAAATGTTTGAACAAAAATTAGAATATTTTTTGAATGGATTTTCATAGAATCCTAACGCCTTTAAATATGGCAATGAGTAGCTCGGGGGGCTGAATTTTTTGATGTATATTGCGGTATTACACCATGCTAAACCCACTTGAATTACTGTTGTGTCAGTTAACCGCAAGAGACTTATTGGTGGGCCCACGAATAGGTGTAGCGCGGTATAATACCGCACTATATATATTTAAATTAGAGATATATCAGTTAAATGCAGGAGACTAATTGGTGGGCCCACAAATAGGTCTAGCGCATTATAATACCGCGCTATATATAATGTGGTATTATACCGCGCTATATATAACATGTTATTATACCGTGCTATACTTTAACGACAGAAATACTGTTAAACTATAGCGCGGTATAATACCACGTTATATATAGAAAACTAACTTTTTGTAGGCAGTAGAAACGTATTTTAAGTCCAAAAGTGGCAATTAGGTTTCAGACTCATCAAAATGCATTACAAGTACGATTAAATTAATTAATATTTCTCAAAGTTTGACTTTTCCGAAATCCGGAAGGGTAAGAATGGAGTGGGTATCTTGGTGGATAGGGAACTTAGAAAGTCTGTGGTTGAGGTTAGACGGGTGAATGACATATTGGTCAGTATTAGGTTGGTGGTTGGAGCGTTCACCCTAGACGTCGTTAGCATCAACTCGCCGCATGCGGGCCTAAATGAGGAGGTTAAACGGCACTTCTGGGAGGAGTTAGATGGGATTGTGCACTAGGTACCACCTGCTGAGAGGCTATTCATAGGAGGGGATTTCAATTGTCATATTGGGTCAACTGCAGGTAGTTATGGCGAGGTGCAGGGAGGCTTCGGTTTTAGGGAGAGAACGGAGAAGGCACCTCGCTATTGGACTTTGCTGAGGCTTTTGGGTTGGTGATTGCGAACTCTAGCTTTCTGAAGAGGGAGGAGTATTTGGTTACTTTTTAAAATATGGTGGCGAAGACTCGGATTGACTATCTCCTCCTCAGGAGGCATGACAGAGGGTTGTGCAAGGATTGCAAGGTAATTCCGGGTGAGATTCTCGCGATGCAGCATAGGCTCGCGGTGATGGACATTGGTATTACGTTAAAGAGGAGGAATATGTTTGCTCGAGGAAGACCGAGGATCGGGTGGAGAGCCTTAACTAAGGATAAATCCCAAGAGTTTGAGGGGTGTTTGTCGACTATGGAAGCTTGGAGGAGAAGTGGTGATGCGAGCATTATGTGGTCGACTACAATAAATTGTATAAGGGAGGTTGCGAGAGAGGTATTAGGGGCCTTGACGGGCGTCTCTGACGGGCATGAATGCGACTGGTGGTGAAATGAAGTGGACCAAGGTAAAGTGGAAGTGAAAAAGGCGACGTATCTGAAGTTAGTAGGGAGTACAGGTGAGGAGGAGAGGCTATCATGCATGGAGAGGTATAAGGTAGCTAGGAAGGAAGCTAAGCTGGCGGTCACAGAGGCTAAGACTACGGATTATAGCCGTATGTACGAGGAATTGGGAAAAAGGCGAGGAGAAGAAGTTATTCCGACTGGCCAAGACGAGAGAGAGGAAGGCTCGGGATTTGAACCAAGTGAGATACATCAAGGACGACGATGGTAGAGTATTGATAGAAGATTCCCAGATTATGAGGAGATGTCAGACTTACTTTCATAAACTTCTAAATGAAGAAGGGGATATTTTGCTAGGTGAATTGGAGCATTCCGAGAGTCACTGTGACTTTGGGTACTATAGGTGCATCAAGGTTGATGAGGTATTAGGAGCTATATGTAAGATGAGTAGGGGCAGAGCGACTGGGCCAGATGAAATTCCGGTGGAATTTTGGAAGTGTGTGGGGAGAGCAGGTTTGGAGTGGCTGACTGCCGTTGTTTAATGTTATTTTTAAGGCGAAGAAGATATGAGTGGAGGTGGAGTACAGTGGTTCCGTTGTATAAGAACAAAGGTGATATCCAGAGTTGTAACAATTATAGGGGTATCAAATTACTAAGTCATACCATGAATGATTGGGAGAGGGTGGTTGAAGAGAGGGTGAGGATGACAGTGTTTGTATCCAACAACTAGTTCGAGTTCATGCCATGTCGTTCTACTACGGAAGCTATACACCTTGTTAGGAGGTTGGTGGAACAATACAGGGAAAGGAAGAATGATCTGCACATGGTGTTTATTGACCTAGAGAAAGCGTATGACAAGGTTCATAGAGAAGTTCTCTGGAGATGGTTAAAGACAAAAAGTGTGTCGGTTTCCTACATTAGGGCGATTAAGGACATGTATGATGGGGCTAAGACTCAGGTAAGGACAGTAGGAGGTGACTCTGAGTATTTTCTGGTTGTTATGGGGTTAAACCAAGGTTCTACGCTCAGTCCGTTTGTATTTTCCCTAGTGATGAACGCGCTAACACACCATATTCAAGGGGAGGTGCCATGGTGCTTGCTATTTGCTGATGACATAGTTTTGACTGATGATTCGCGAGCTGGTGTTAACGAGAGGCTGGAGGTTTGGAGACAGACTCTTGAGTCTAGAGGTTTCAAGCTGAGCAGGATGAAGACGGAATACCTAGAGTGTAAGTTCCACGCTGAACCAAGGAAGTGGGCGTGGATGTGAGGCTTGAATCATAGGTCATCCCGAGTAGTGGCAGCTTCAAGTACCTTGGGTCGGTTATCCAGGAGGGAGGGCAGATTGACAATAATGTCGCACACCGTATTGGGGTGGGATGGATGAAGTGGAGGTTAGCATCTGTTGTCCCGTGTGACAAGAGAGTGCCACTAATACTCAAAGGTAAGTTCTATAATGTAACGACCCAACCGGTCATTTTGAGCTCTAGCACGTCATTCAGCAGTCTGAGGCCATGAACAACCTCATTTCAGGTATTATGACTTTACGCGTGGTCGGAATTGAATTCCGGGAAGTTCGGAATTGATTTGAAAAGAGAATTCTCATTTCGGAAGCTTAAAGTTGAAGGAATTGACTAAGATTGGATTTTTGAGTAAACGATCTCGGAATTGGGATCTGAAGGTTCCAGCAGGTTCATATGATGATTTCAGACTTGGGCGTATGACCGGATCGGGTGTTGGATGACCCGGGAGCATTTTGGCACCTATTGTGGAAGTTAGCATTTTAGAAGAAATTTTGTAAGTTTGGCTTGAAGTGCATTTCTAGGTTATCGATGTCCGTTTGGGATTTCGAGATTGGGAGTAGCTCTGTATGGTGATTCTGGAGTTGGGAGCGCGATCGGAAGTGAATTCGATGCCCGTAGATCATTTTGGGGTCATTTGGCTAAAGTTAGAAGACTGAAGGTTTTGAGAAATTTGACCAGAAGTGCACTTTTTGATATCGGGTTTGGAATCCGATTTCGGAAGTTGGAATAGGTCCGTAATTTCAAATATGACTTGTGTCCAAAATTTGAGGTCAATCGGACGTGATTTGATAGGTTTCGGCATCGAAAGTAGAAGTTTGAAGTTCCAAAGTTCTAAAAGCTTGAATTGGAGGTTGATTCATGATTTTAGCATTGTTTAATGTGATTTGAGGCCTCGAGCAAGTCCGTAATGTGTTATAGGATTGGTTGGTATGATTGGTTTGGGTCCCGGGGGCCTCGGGTGGATTCTAGATGATTAACGGATCAAATTTGGAGTTTGAAAGAAGGCTGAAGTGCTGGTTGCTCTCATAACCGCACATGCGAGAATTGGGCCGCAGAAGCAGCCATAAAGCCGTAGATGCGGGATTTGGTGAATGTAGCTGAGACCGCAGATACGGTCAGGGTTCCGTAGATGCGGGACCACATATACGGTAGGCGTGGTGCAGAAGCAGAAAAGGGCGGCCTAGGGAGGACCACAGAAGCGGTATTTTGAACCGCACTTGCGGAACAGCAGAAATGGTAAAGGGATCGCGGATGCGGAAACATCTGAGGCAGTGAGGTTTTTCAAAAATAGGGGGTTGGGCTCATTTCAACCCCATTTTCTTCCATTGGAGACGATTGGGAGCAGCTTTGAGGTGCCATTTTCATCACTCATCATGAGGTAAGTAATTTATACTAGCTTTGAGTTAAATACAAGGTTTATATATGGATTTAGGCAAAGAAATTGTAGAAAACTTGGGGTTTGAGGGAAAACCTAGAAATTGATTGTTCTTGGATTTTGACCACAATTTTTGATAAAGAATTAGGAGAAAATCATATATTTGAGTTCGTGTGTTCATGGGTAAACTTTATCTTCGAAAAATTTCGGATTCCGGGCACGTGGGTCCGAGGGAATTTTTGTCAACTTTTCGATCGGGATTATGAATTGTTATAAATTAGATTATAATGAGTACCTTAGCATATATTAATGAATTTACATAATTATTGGCTAGTTTTGGAGCATTTTGCATTGATTCGAGTCTTCGAAAGAGTGTGGCATGCCGGTTATGGATCTTTGGAGCGAGGTGAGTCTCCTTTCTTACCTTGTAAGAGGGAAATATCCCCATAGGTGAATGAATTGGTTATGTGCTCCTATTAGTGGGGGCTACGTACACACGAGGTGACGAGAGTCCGTGCACAACTACTATTATGTTTAAGTCTGGGTAGTCTAGGACCCAAAAACATGATATATTTGGAATATTTCTAATCTTATTGATAGCTCGAATTGCTTAAACCACATCGAATTAATAAATCCATTCTCAAAAGGACTTGACTTCTTTTCTTAAATTGTTAAAAGATAAAGTGGCTTTTATTTGAATAATTATTCCCCGATAAATTCTTACTTGGCTATTTGAGCATATATTTTTATGTGTACCTGCATCGCATGAATGATTCGCGAGCAGGGTGATTGTTTATTTTATGTTGACCGCGTTGCATGGATAGTTCGCGAGCGGGGTAATAGATGCATCTATGGTTCGAGCCGTTCGACCCTCGACAGTGCACAATTTAATTTTATGTTGGATCGGGCCGTACGTCCAACGGTAATTATTTGCGCATGCTGGTATTATTGTCGCTTTGTAGAAGGATATTTTATTGTTTCATCCCAGTAGCGGCACTTCTAAGGTCTTTGAGGCTAGGCACAAGTTTCCATAATGCTATAAACTATTGTTCTGCAGTATTGATATGATGGTAGGACATTTGCCTACATGTCGTGGTGGTGGATGACTTGAAGGGAGGTTGACATAGTGCATAATTTAGAGATTCAGTATTTTATTCACGGCAGGGAAAGACAATCGAACTAAGAATGGTCAGATGTGGGTTGTGGGAGTAACGAGATTTGGTATTTGCGAGCGTGGTGGAGCTTTCTTCTATGACAGGGTGTCATTGTCCTAATTGAATGTACTAAGTTTGTCGGTGTTATAACTTTCTACAATTCGCCTTTGGGGCAAGCTGTTGCGAGATAGTATAGGAAATGCGGCTGTTAGATATCGCATGGTGCGGTAGTTTAGGGTCGAATCAATGATTCTAATGTCGATGGTATGAGAAAGATGATTTTCCGAAAAGTGTAAAGTTAGCAGCAATTGTGGGTTCATGTGCCATGAAGATTAATTTTATTTAAGGTAGCAGTTGAGCAACAAAGGATGAGTAAAGACATGTGGGAGGTGTCAGGCGGTGGCTAAAATTTCTAGAAGGCCGAGTATAAGAGGCCAAGGGTCGAGTAGTCGATTAAGGGGATGAGTTCCCCCAAAGT
This sequence comes from Nicotiana glauca, assembly GCA_026770625.1. Lineage (NCBI taxonomy): Eukaryota > Viridiplantae > Streptophyta > Magnoliopsida > Solanales > Solanaceae > Nicotiana > Nicotiana glauca. The sequence continues at coordinate 195,227 of MU702385.1, read as the reverse complement.
GGGAGAGTGGCGGAATTGCATATGGGCTTGCAGTGGGATGACCACGTACCTTAAGGAGAGTTTAGGATGATTTGAGAATATTAATGATTGGTGATTGGGGTCTACAGATTTAATTTGAAGTATGGGCTATTATGCAGCAGGAGATTTGATATAACGGGAAGGAGTTGCCGGAAAAGAAGAAGGATACAACATAGCTTTGAATTATGAGGATGTTGCCGCAAATTTAATTGATGTCCACGAGGGGTGAATGGACTTGTGCAACGAGGGTGTGAGCTCTGACTCAGGTGGGTTATTCCCTGTGAGCAGGTTAGTAGTCGCATAGTTGGCAAAGCTTCTGTGAAGAATTTTATTGGTTATGCAGTAAAGAGATCGGCCATGCGAATGTGGTTGATGATTCAGAGTATAAAGGGGGTGTTACAGAAAGAATCTGAGAATTTAGGTGGTTGATTGCGCAAGGCTATGTCAATAAGAGATAAGGAATTCCAGTGAGTTTCAGAGTTGTGTAATAGTGGCTTCGAGCTAAGTGGGAGAGTCCCACCGCCTATGATGGGGTTGCATGGTTAACTACTTGCGAGGTTTCTTGTTATTAGCATATCGATGGGCTATTTCAGCTACGGGAAAAGACCATAAGTGGTAATTTGAGCGAAGGAAATATTAAAGGTGGGCTATCGTTGGTCTTATTGGCCCATGTTCAGACTTGGGCAAGGATTCAAGATTGTGCTTTGTAAAGATGCGGGTTCCAAAGGAAGTGATTCTGTAAGGTGCTTCACCAATGGAGCATTCATGTGCTAGAAGATTTATGGAATTGATTATATTCGGGGCCAAGTTAGAGCGGGTGGCTCTCAACAACGGTCATAGTGAATTCAAAAGATAAAGTGTGATGCCTAATGATTTCGAGCCCATGGGTACGGTTAAGAATCAAGCTTGATAGCAGCCTATGAGAAGAGGCACTGAATGTTCTATGATGTTTTGACTTGCGATGTAGCAATTGGGAGGTACAAAATGGTTCGTGGGATTTGAGACATCATGGTCTCGTGATTTAAGGTCACTCGGGAAGAGTGCGGATGGAGTGTGTTAAGTGTTGAATGGGGTTATCATTGTCTCTATGGCAATCAAGGAAAAATTTGAAGAAGAGTGATTGGTTAGCCATAGTCGAATTGGCATGTTGCTGGTAATGATCAGTTCTTTCAGCGTGATTGAGTTATGCAAGTGAATTGTGACGGTGCATGTGAGGCTTGTCGGCTGCCGTATTTAGTGTTATTGAGAAAGTATTCTACAATTGTGACCTGATACATGGAGGTGGGCCCCGGAAGGGCTATGGTGGCTTAGACCACTACTTAGAGATTTTCATATTCTACGGTTATGAGAATTCACCTGTTTGTTGCTTGGGTTCTCCTTAAGTGAGTTAAGTGAAAAGATTTTATATGATGAAGTGTTAGCCCGATAGTGGTTCCGAAGCTATGATGAAAAGCGTGTTCTATCGTATGTTGGCATGTTAGATGCAGTGAGTGGTATGGAATTTGAAGTAAAGATCAAGGTAACAGCTCGGTGTGGATAAGGATGTCACGAGCTCGGATGAGCAGGGAAGGAGTTTCGATGTTTAAGGTAAGTTGGTATTGTCTTCAGTGTCACGTGAGATCGATGTTTTCCTGGCTAATGATTCTTGATCGCTTTTCAGCGTTTGTGCGGTCAGTGGTTTGAAGGTACGACCCGGTTATTTGTTATGGTAGGTTGTGAGAGTGTGTCCCACGGGAAGATTGTACAAGTGTGGCAGGTAGTCACTTGATTGATTAAAGACTTAAACCGTATATGAAGATTGTGATAATGTCGTTGATTTGAGAATATATGCCTGGAGGGCACTCAGTCTATTGAGTTGTGGACTGCGGATGATCTCTCCAACTACGATGGATGTTCTTATGTTTTATGAGAGGAAGAGGAGTTATTATGGGCCTTGAAAGGTGATTAGCCTAGTTCAGTGCGATCAGAATCGGCTTGAGGTCGGTGGATGGATTTAAATGTTAATATGGGCTCTATATTAGGCCAGATGTGTTCATTTCAATACAGCGCTCCTTATTGGAAGAGTAGTCGGGGTGTTATTTTTTCATCAGCTATTTCATGTAATGATGTATCGCACCGTGCGAGTTGTGAAACGGCTTGGTGAATTCTTTGTGTGTTGAGGCTCCGCGCAGAGACGATGTTATATTAGCAGGATGGCTTTTGAGACTTCAGATCGTATATCGCACCTCAGTTGTGCTTGAGTTTTCTGGTTTCTGGCGCTATATGTCTCCCAGGGATGGAATTATACACTTAGTGTGCTTGTGACCGATATTCGGATATTATTGAAATGAGCAATCTAGCTCGGTGCGTATCTCCTTATGCGAGTTTTATGGATGGATCGGGTGGCACGCCACCATGGTTATGTTGTTCGAATTGGGTTGCGCGCTGCAACAGTGTGAAGCTGAGTACTGTTCCCCGTATTTATTTTTATGTGTTTTATTTCCTATTTTATGAAGAAAGCTTATATAAGCTGTGTGCCCGCGTCGCATGTATGATTCGCGAGCGGTGTAGTTGAATTTCCTTCTCAAAGTTTGCTTTCTTTTATATCGCGTTCGATATGGTAGCCTATTGGTACATTTTAGCATCATAGGGGATTTTGTTTATATCCGGGGTGGCTTATTGCCTGAGCAGTTCGTACTGGTGAGACGAGATCATTGGATTTAGGATCAGTGCAATATGACTATATGAGGTTTATTAAGGAGCTAAGACCATTATTTGGTTCAGAATGAGGTGATGGTTCTTGTTAGAAATACTCAATGATTTGTAGACTCGGTAGCTAGTTATGAATTTCTACACATCTCTTCTGTCGTGGTGGTATTGTAAGAGTTAGAACAAGACCTATGCATGTCATGAGGTGCAATGGGAGCATCAGATCCGTGGAATTTCGACTAAGTCGATCAGACAGTGTTATTGTGGTCCAGTGAGTAAAGTGATGCAGGGTGTGAATTCATCAAAATTGTGCATTCATGTTTGGGTACAGCGTGTAGTGATTGATATGATGAGCGTATGTTGGAAACAAGCCTAGCATAGAATTCTGGATGTTGGAATTGGACTCTAAGGCTTATTTTCTTGAATAAAAGGAAATATCTTCAGAATTGATCGAGCTAATGTGCTCAACTGAGTTGTGGTAGCACGGGAAGGTGCATGAGGTGTTAAATAGTGATTTCAGACTACTTCAGTGTAGTTCTCAACACGTTCGAGGACGAACATATATTTAAGTGGGAGAGAATGTAACGACCTGACCAGTCATTTTGAGCTCTAGCATGTCGTTTAGCAATCTGAGGCCTTGAACAACCTCATTTCAGGTATTATGACTTGTACGCGTGGTCGGAATTGAATTCTGGGAAGTTCGGAGTTGATTTGGAAAGAGAATTCTCATTTCGGAAGCTTAAAGTTGAAGGAATTGACTAAGATTGGATTTTTGAGTAAACAACCTCGGAATTAGGATTTGAAGGTTCGAACAGGTTCGTATGATGATTTCGGACTTAGGCATATGCCCGGACCGGGTGTTGGATGACATGGGAGCGTTTTGGCGCCTATTGTGGAAGTTAGTATTTTAGAAGAAATTTTGTAAGTTTGGCTTGAAGTGCATTTCTGGGTAATCAATGTCCGTTTGGGATTTCGAGACTGGGAGTAGCTCCGTATGGTGATTATGGAGTTGGGAGCTCGATCGGAAGTGAATTCGGATGCTCGTAGGTCATTTGACTAAAGTTAGAAGATTGAAAGTTTTGAGAAATTTGACCGGAAGTGGACTTTTTGATATTGGGGTCGGAATCCAATTCCGGAAGTTGGAATAGGTCCGTAATGTCAAATATGACTTGTGCGCAAAATTTGAGGTCAATCGGACGTGATTTGATAGGTTTCGGCATAGAAAGTAGAAGTTTGAAGTTCCAAAGTTCTTAAAGCTTGAATTGGAGGTTGATTCATGATTTTAGCGTTGTTTGATGTGATTTGAGGCCTCGAGAAAGTCCGTAATGTGTTATGGGACTGGTTGGTACGATTGGTTTTGGTCCCGGGGGCCTGGGGTGGATTCTGGATGATTAACGGATCGAATTTGGAGTTTGGAAGAAAGCTGAAGTGTTGTTTGCTGTCATAACCGCACCTGCGAGAATTAGGCCGCAGGTGTAGAGCCGCAGAAGCGGCCATAAAGCCGTAGATGCGGGATTTGGTGAAGGGAGCTGGGATCACAAATGCGGTCAGGGTGCCGCAGATGCGGGACCGCAGAAAAAGGGCGGCCTAGGGAGGACCGCAGAAGCACTATTTTGAACCGCACCTGCGGAACCGCAAAAGCGATCAAGGGATCGCAGATGCGGAAACAGCTGAGGCAGTGAGGTCTTTTAAAAATCAGGGGCTGGGTTCATTTCAACCCTATTTTCTTCCATTGGAGCCGATTGGGAGCAGCTTTGAGGTGCCATTTTCATCACTCATCATGAGGTAAGTAATTTATGCTAGCTTTGAGTTAAATACAAGGTTTATATGTGGATTTAGGCAAGGAAATTGTAGAAAACTTGTGGTTTGAGGGAAAACCTAGAAATTTATTGTTCTTGGATTTTGACCACGATTTTTGGTATAGAATTATGAGAAAATCATATATTTGAGTTTGTGTGTTCATGGGTAAACTTTATCTTCGAAAACTTTCGGATTCCGGGCACGTGGGCCCGAGGGCATTTTTGTCAACTTTTTGATCGGGATTATGAATTGTTATAAATTGGATTATAATGAGTACCTTAGCATATATTAATGAATTTACATAATTATTGGCTAGTTTTGGAGAATTTTGCATTGATTCGAGTCTTCGGAAGAGTGTGGCGTGTCGGTTATGGACCTTCGGAGCGAGGTGAGTCTCCTTTCTAACCTTGTAAGAGGGAAATGTCCCCATAGGTGAATTAATTGGTTATGTGCTCCTATAAGTGGGGGCTACGTACGTACGAGGTGACGAGAGTCCGTGCATAGCTACTATTATGTTTAAGTCCGGGTAGTCTAGGACCCAAAAGCATGCTATACTTGAAATATTTGTAATCTTATTGATAGCTCGAATTACTTAAACCACATCGATTTAATAAATCCATTCTCAAAAGGACTTGATTTCTTTTCTTAAATTGTTAAAAGAGAAAGTGGCTTTTATTTGAATAATTATTCCCCGATAAATTCTTAATTGGCTATTTGAGCATGTATTTTTATGTGTACCTGTGTCGCATGAATGATTCACGAGCAGAGTGATTGTTTATTTTATGTTGAACGCGTCGCATAGATAGTTCGCGAGCGGGGTATTAGATGCATCTATGGTTCGAGCCGTTCGACCCTCGGCAGTGCACAATTTAATTTTATGTTGGATCAGGCCGTACGTCCCACAGTGATTATTTGCGCATGCTGGTATTGTTGCCTTGAACTTATTAAAGTTGTTATTGCCTCTTCATGGCTTGAAAATATTTGGATAAATAATGAAAAGAAAATTTTTTGAAATTTCCTATAAATGAATTAATTGTTTACTCGTTTCCTTCCATTGGATTAAAAATCATGTTTATAGAAATCCACGATTTAATGTATTATTGACATCATTATTAGACCACTAGTAAGTGTTGAAGTCGAGCATCTCGTCTCTACTTCTTCAAGATTAGACGGGATACTCATTGAGTACACGTTGTTTTCGTACTCATACTACATTTCTGTGCATTTTTGTTGCACAGGTTCATGTGTTGTTAGTAGCCTATTGGGCGTAGCAGCACGGATGATTCTAGGACTGGGTGAGTTGCATTGTTCGAGGTGGCCCGCAGCTAGTATAGTCCCTTTCTAGCATAATATATTTACTTTTTGTCCACTGTATTCCGGACGGATGTCGCATTTTATTCCTATCTTAGTAAATTCTCACACACTTGTGACACCGGGTTCTGGGATGATTTTGACATATTTTGTATTAATTGATTATTATTTAGTTCGAATTGAAGCAGTTATCTTTCTTTTTATTTACAAAAATTGAAGGAAAAGCTTAATTTTTAAGATTGTTAAAATGAGAACTTCAATAAGTAATTTGGTTGGCTTGCCTGATAGAGGTGTCTGGCGCCACCACGACCCTTAGTGGATTTTGGGTCGTGACAACATGGTATCAGAGCACTAGGTTCCTAGGGTCTCATGAGTCATGAGCAAGTCTAGTAGAGTCTCGCGGATCGGTACGGAGACGTCTGTACTTATCCTCGGGAGGCTACAGGATTGTTATGAGTACTTCCCTTCTTGATTCCTTATCATGCGATTTGATCCTTGGAGGCGTATGCCTTTAATCCATTCCTACTCAATCTTGTGCGACACGAACCGCTTGATATAAATTGAGAATTGAAGAACCGTAATGGTACTACAGATGTGATACGGGATGTTTCTCCTGGTATAGCTGATCGAATTATTATTATCGCATTGTAGAAGGATATTTTATTGTTTCAGCCCAATAGCGGTACTTCTGAGGGCTCGAGGCTAGGCACAAGTTGCCATAATGCTATAAACTATTGTTCTGCAATATTGATATGATGGTAGGACATTTGCCTACGTGTCGTGGTGGTGGATGACTTGAAGGGAGGTTGACTCAGTGCATAATCTAGAGATTCAGTATTTTATTCACGACAGGGAAAGACAATCGGACTAAGAATGGTCAGATGTGGGCTGGGGGAGTAAAGAGACTTGGTATTTGTGAGCATGGTGGAGCTTTCTTCTATGATAGGGTGTCATTGTCCTAATTGAACGTACTAAGTTCGTTGGTGTTATGACCTTCTACAATTCACCTTTGGGGCAAGCTATTGTGAGATAGTATTGGAAATGCGGCTATCAGATATCACATGGTGCGGTAGTTCAGGGTCGAATCAGTGTTTATAATGTCGATGGTATGAGAAGGATGATTTTTCGAAAGGTGTAAAGTTAGCAGCATTGTGGGTTCATGTGCCACGAAGATAGATTTTATATAAGGCAGCAGCTGAGCAACAAAGGATGAGTAAAGACATGTGGGAGGTATCAGGCGGTGGCTAAAATTTCTAGAAGGCCGAGTATAAGAGGCCAAGGGTCGAGTAGTCGATTAAGGGGATGAGTTCCCCCAAAGTAGGAGAGTGGCGGAATTGCATATGGGCTTGCAGTGGGATGACCACGTACCTTAAGGAGAGTTTGGGGTGATTTGAGAATATTAGTGATTGGTGATTGGGGTCTACGGATTTAATTTGAAGTATGGGCTATTATGCAGCAGGAGATTTGATATAACGGGAAGGAGCTGCCGGAAAAGAAGAAGGATACAACATAGCTTTGAATTGGGAGGATGTTGCCACAAATTTAATTGATGTCCACGAGGGGTGAATGGACTTGTGCAACTAGGGAGTGAGCTCGGACTCAGGTGGGTTATTCCCTATGAGCAGGTTAGCGGTCGCATAGTTGGCGAAGCTTCTGTGAAGAATTTTATTGGTTATGCAGTAAAGAGATCGGCCGTGTGAATGTGGTTTATGATTCAGAGTATAAAAGGGGGTTTTACAGAAAGAATCTGAGAATTTAGGCGGTTGATTGCGCAAGGCTATGTCAATAAGATATAAGGAATTCCGGTGAGTTTCAGAGTTGTGTAATAGTGGCTTCGAGCTAAGTGGGAGAGTCCCACCGCCTATGATGGGGTTGCATGGTTAAGTACTTGCGAGGTTTCTTGTTATTAGCATATCGATGGGCTATTTCAGCTACGGGAAAAGACCATAAGTGGTAATTTGAGCGAAGGAAATATTAAAAGTGGGCTATCGTTGGCCTTATTGGCCCATGTTCAGACTTGGGCAAGTATTCAGGATTGTGCTTTGTAATGATGCGGGTTCCAAGGGAAGTGATTCTGTCAGGTGCTTCACCAATGGGGCATTCATGTGCTAGAAGATTTATGGAATTGATTATATTTGGGGCCAAGTCAGAGCGGGTGGCTCTCAACAACGGTCCTAGTGAATTCAAAAGATAAAGTGTGATGCCTAATGATTTTGAGCCTATGGGTACGGTTAAGAATCAAGCTTGATAGCAGCCTATGAGAAGAGGCACAGAATGTTCTATGATGTTTTGACTTGCGATGTAGAAATTGGGAGGTACGAAATGGTTCGTAGGATTCAAGACATCATGGTCTCGTGATTCAGGGTCACTCGGGAAGAGTGCGGATGGAGTGTGTTAAGTGTTGAATGGGGTTATCATTGTGTCTATGGCAATCAAGGAAAAATTGGAAGAAGAGTGATTGGTTAGCCATAGTCAAATTGGCATGTTGCTGGTAATGATCAGTTCTTTCAGCATGATCGAGTTATGCAAGTGAATTGTGACAGTGCATGCGAGGCTTGTCGGTCGCCGTAGTTAGTGTTATTCAGAAAGTATTCTACAGTTGTGACCCGATACGTGGAGGTGGGCCCCGGAAGGGCTATGGTGGCTTAAACCACTACTTAGAGATTTTCATATTCTACGGTTATGAGAATTTACCTGTTTGTTGCTTGGGTTCTCCTGAAGTGAGTTAAGTGAAAAGCTTTTATATGATGAAGTGTTAGTCCGATAGTGGTTCCGAAGCTATGATGAAAAGCGTGTTCTATCGTATGTTGGCATGTTAGATGCAGTGAGTGGTATGGAATTTGAAGTAAAGATCAAGGTAACAGCTCGGTATGGACAAGGATGTCACGAGCTCGGATGAGCAGGGAAGGAGTTTCAATGTTTAAGGTAAGTTGGTATTGTCTTCAGCGTCACCTGATATCGGTGTTTTGTGAAAGAGGCTTTGCATCCTGGCTAATGATTCTTGATCGCTTTTTAGCGTTTGTGCAGTCAGTGGTTTGGAAGCGCGACCCGGTTATTTGTTATGGTAGGTTGTAGGAGTGTGTCCCACAGGAAGATTGTACAAGTGTGGCAGGTAGTCACTTGATTGATTAAAGACTTAAACCATGTATGAAGATTGTGATAATATCGTTGATTTGAGAATATATTCCTGGAGGGCACTCAGTCTATTGAGTTGCGGACTGCAGATGATCTCTCCAACTGCGATGGATGTTCTTATGTGTTATGAGCGGAAAAGGAGTTATTATGGGCCTTGAAAGGTGATTAGCCTAGTTCAGTGCGATCAAAATCGGCTTGAGGTCGGTGGATAGATTTAAATGTTAATATGGGCTCTATATTAGGCCAGATGTGTTCATTTCAACACAACGCTCCTTATTGGAAGAGTAGTCGGGATGTTATTTTGTCATCAGCTATTTCATGTAATGATGTATCACGCCATGCGAGTTGTGAGACGGCTTGATGAATTCCTTGTGTGTTGAGGCTCCGCGCAGAGATGATGTTATATGAGCGGGATAGCTTTTGAGACTTCAGATCGTATATCGCACCTCAGTTGTGCTTGAGTTTTCTGGCTTCTGGCGCTATATGTCTCCCAGGGATGGAATTATGCACTTAGTGTGCTTGTGACCGATATTCGGATATTATTGAAATGAGCAATCTAGCTCGGTGTGTATCTCCTTATGCGAGTTTTATGGATGGATCGGGTGGCACACCGCCATGGTTATGTTGTTCGAATTGGGTTGCGCGCCGCAACAATGTGAAGCTGAGTACAGTTCCCCGTATTTATTTTTATGTGTTTTGTTTCCTATTTTATGAGGAAATCTTATATCAGTTGTGTGCTCGCGTCGCATGTATGATTCGCGAGCGGGGTGTTTGTTTAATTAAGTTGACCTCTTCGCATGTATGATTCGCGAGCGGTGTAGTTGAATTTCCTTCTCAAAGTTTGCTTTCTTTTATATCACGTTCAATATGGTAGCCTATTGGTACATTGTAGCATCATAGGGGATTTTTTATTATGTCCGGGGTGGCTTATTTCCTGAGCAGTTCGTACTGGGTGAGACGAGATCATTGGATTTAGGATCAATGCAATCTGACTATATGAGGTCTATTAAGGATCTAAGACCATTATTTGGTTCGGAATAAGGTGTTGGTTCTTGTCAGAAGTATAGACTCAATGATTTGTAGACTCGGCAGCTAGTTATGAATTTTTGCACATCTCTTCTGTCGTGGCGGTATTGTAAGAGTTAGAACAAGACCTATGCATGTCATGAGGTGCAATGGGAGCATCAGATCCATGGAATTTCGACTAAGTCGATCAGAAAGTGTTATTGTGGTCCGGTGAGTAAAGTGATGCAGGGTGTGAATTCATCAAAATTGTGCATTCATGTTTGGGTACAGCGTGTAGTGATTGATATGATGAGCGTATGTTGGAAACAAGCCTAGCATAGAATTCCGGATGTTAGAATTGGACTCTAAGGCTTATTTGCTTGAATAAAAGGAAATATCTTCAGAATTGATCGAGCTAATGTGCTCAACTGAGTTGTGGTAGCACGGGAAGGTGCATGAGGTGTTAAATAGTGATTTCAGAATACTTCAGTGTAGTTCTCAGCACGTTCGAGGACGAACATGTGTTTAAGTGGGAGAGAATGTAACGACCCGACCGGTCGTTTTGAGCTCTAGCATGTCGTTTAGCAGTTTGAGGCCATGAACAACCTCATTTCAGGTATTATGACTTGTACGCGTGGTCGGAATTGAATTCTGGGAAGTTCGGAGTTGATTTGGAAAGAGAATTCTCATTTCGGAAGCTTAAAGTTGAAGGAATTGACTAAGATTGGATTTTTAAGTAAACGACCTCAGAATTGGGATCTGAAGGTTCCAGCAGGTTCGTATGATGATTTCGGACTTGGGCGTATGCCTGAATCGGATGTTGGATGACCCGGGAGCATTTTGGCACCTATTGTGGAAGTTAGCATTTTAGAAGAAATTTTGTAAGTTTGGCTTGAAGTGCATTTCCGGGTTATCGATGTCTGTTTGGGATTTCGAGACTGGGAGTAGCTCCGTATGGTGATTCTGGAGTTGGGAGCGCGATCGGAAGTGAATTCGGATGCTCGTAGGTCATTTGGCTAAAGTTAGAAGATTGAAGGTTTTGAGAAATTTGACCGGAAGTGGACTTTTTGATATCGGGGTCGGAATCCGATTCCGAAAATATGAGTAGGTCTGTAATGTCAAATATAACTTGTGTGCAAAATTTGAGGTCAATCGGACGTGATTTGATAGGTTTCGGCATCGAAAGTAGAAGTTTGAAGTTCCAAAGTTCTTAAAGCTTGAATTGGAGGTTGATTCATGATTTTAGCGTTGTTTGATGTGATTTGAGGCCTCGAGCAAGTCCGTAATGTGTTATGGGACTGGTTGGTATGATTGGTTTGGGTCCCGGGAGCCTCGGGTGGATTCTGGATGATTAATGGATCGAATTTGGAGTTTGGAAGAAGGCTGAAGTGCTGCTTGCTCACATAACCGCACCTGCGAGAATTGGGCTGCAGGTGCAAAGCCGCAGAAGCGGCCATAAAGCCGTAGATGCGGGATTTGGTGAAGGGAGCTGGGATCACAGATGCGGCCATGGTGCCGCAGATGCGGGACCGCATCTGCGGTAGGTATGGCGCAGAAGCGAAAAAGGGCAACGTAGGGAGGACCGCAGAAGCGGTAGTTTGAACCGCACCCGCGGAACCGCAAAAGCGGTCAAGGGACCGCAGATGCGGAAACAGCTGAGGCAGTGAGTTCTTTTAAAAATCGGGGGTTGGGTTCATTTCAACCCCATTTTCTTCCATTGGAGCTGATTGGGAGCAGCTTTGAGGTGCCATTTTCATCACTCATCATGAGGTAAGTAATTTATGCTAGCTTTGATTAAATACAAGATTTATATATGGATTTAGGCAAGGAAATTGTAGAAAACTTGGGGTTTGAGGAAAAACCTAAAAATTTATTGTTCTTGGACCACGATTTTTGGTATAGAATTATGAGAAAATCATATATTTTAGTTCGTGTGTTCATGGGTAAACTTTATCTTCGAAAAATTTCGAATTCCGGGCACGTCGTCCCGAGGGCATTTTTATCAACTTTTCGATCGGGATTATGAATTGTTATAAATTGGATTATAATGAGTACCTTAGAATATATTAATGAATTTACATAATTATTGGTTAGTTTTGGAGAATTTTGCATTGATTCGAGTCTTCGGAAGAGTGTGGCACGTCGGTTATGGATCTTCAGAGGGAGGTGAGTCTCCTTTCTAACCTTGTAAGAGGGAAATGTCCCCATAGGTGAATTAATTGGTTATGTGCTCCTATTAGTGGTGGCTATGTACGCACGAGGTAACGAGAGTCCGTGCATAGCTACTATTATGTTTAAGTTCGGGTAGTTTAGGACCCAAAAGCATGTTATACTTGGAATATTTGTAATCTTATTGATAGCTCGAATTGCTTAAACCACATCGAATTAATAAACCCATTCTCAAAAGGACTTGACTTCTTTTCTTAAATTGTTAAAAGAGAAAGTGGCTTTTATTTGAATAATTATTCCTCGATAAATTCTTAATTGGCTATTTGAGCATGTATTTTTATGTGTACATGCGTCGCATGAATGATTCGCGAGCAGGGTGATTGTTGACTTTATGTTGACCGCGTCGCATGGATAGTTCGCGAGCGGGTAATAAATGCATCTATGGTTCGAGCCGTTTGACCCTCGGCAGTGCACAATTTAATTTTATGTTGGATCGGGTCGTATGTCCCACGGTGATTATTTGCGCATGCTGGTATTGTTGCCTTGAACTTATTAAAGTTGTTATTGCCTCTTCATGGCTTGAAAATATTTGGATAAATAATGAAAAGAAAATTTTTGGAAATTTCCTATAAACGAATTAATTGTTTACTCGTTTCCTTCCATTGGATTAAAAATTATGTTTATAGAAATCCACAATTTAATGTATTATTGACATCATCATTGGACCACTAGTAAGTGTCGAAGTCGACCATCTCGTCTCTACTTCTTCGAGATTAGACGAGATACTCATTGAGTACACGTTGTTTTCGTACTCATACTACAGTTCTGTACATTTTTGTTGCACAGGTTCATGTATTGTTAGTGGCCTATTGGGCGTAGTAGCGCGAATGATTCTGGGACTGGGTGAGTTACATTGTTTGAGGCGGCCCGCATCTAGTATAATCCCTTTCCAGCATAATATATTTACTTTCTGTCCACTGTATTCCGGACAGATGTTGCATTTTATTTCTTTCTTAGTAAATGCTTATGCACTTGTGACACCAGGTTCTGGGATGATTTTGAAATATTTTGTATTAATTGATTATTATTTAATTCGAATTGAAGCAATTATCTTTCTTTTTATTCATAAAAATTGAACGAAAAGCTTAATTTTCAAGATTGTTAAAATGAGAACTTCAACAAGTAATTTGGTTGGCTTGCCTGACAGAGGTGTCCGACGCCACCACGACTCTTAGTGAATTTTGGGTCGTGACATATAAAGCGGTGGTTAGACCGGCCATGATGTATTGGGTTGAGCGTTGGCCTGTTAACAACTCTCATATCCAGAAGATGAAAGTAGCAGCGATGAGGATATTGAGGTGGATGTGCGGATACTAGGATGGATAAGATTAAGAATGATGAGATTCGGGAGAAGGTGCGCGTGACTCCCATTAATGACAAGATGCGGGAAGCGAGGCTCAGATGGTTCGAGCATGTATATGAGAGAAACCTAGATGCTCCGGTAAGGAGGTGTGAGCGGCTCGCTGTGGAGAGCACGAGAAGGGGTAGAGGGCGGCCTAAGAAGTATTGGGGAAAGGTGATGAGGCAGGACATAGCGAGGTTTCAGACTTCCGAGGACATGGCCCTTGATAAGAAGCTGGGAGGTCGAGTATTAGGGTTTTAGGTTATGGGGTAATTGAGTCTTGCCTTACCTTGTACCTTTGTGAGACTAGTATGGCAGGGTCTTTGTCTAAGATAACTAGTGGCAATATTGTGTCTTACTACTCTTTTGTTTCTCATAGTGCCGGGTTTATTTACTAGCTATCGCTTCTGCTTTACATCTATCTTCTGGTTTTCATGTTGTTGCTATTTTACCTATGATTTCTGTGGTGATACTGATATTGTCTCCTTTTATCTTCTTGAGCCGAGGGTCTTTCGGAAACAACCTCTCTATTCCTTTGGAGTAAGTGTAAGGTCTGCGTACGCAATAGCCTCCTCAGACCCCACTAGTGGGATTTTACTGGGTCGTCATTGTTGTTGTTGTTGTTGTTGACTTACACGGAAGAAAATATATAATACTCCCTCCGTTCACTCTTACTTGACACGTTTTGACTTTTCACACCCCGTAAGAAATAATAAATGAAGTGCATAGTTTACCATGATACCCATATTGATTAATGCATATTTTATTGGATTGAGAAAATGATTTGAAATGAGTAATAAATACTGTCGGTATAACAGAATTTTTTTTTTGTCTTCTCTTGATATATGTAAAGCGACAAGTAATATTTTTAATATATATGTCAAGTGAACGGAGGGAGTACCTCCATTGAATTTCATAACATAAACGAGGGAGAGATGACCTTAGTTTTTCATAAACGAAATTGAAAGATTAAAAGATAACATTATTTGATTTAGTTCGTCTTCAATAGTCACAAGATGATCGGCTTGTGCAATGATAATACTAGTAATATAGTTACCCTTGCTCTCAAAATGCTTACCAACGACATACTTAACTAACCTTAGACTTTAATCAAACTTCATTTGAATTATATTCTTGGACGTAACTCAATCGCCATTAAATTGTAATTAATGTTGCTTTTAATCTACATGGCGGATGCACTAGTAAAGTGTTTGGCATTATCTCTAGAGATATTGGATATGTTCATCCCCAATTGGGCAACATGTCGGTGTGAACAACTTAAAGTTGAAAAAGATACTAGCTGTCCTGCCAAGGGAAAAAGTCAAATAAAGAAATTTATTGAACTGTTCAAACAACTAACGAGACAACAGTTCCCCCTAACGTGCACTGCAAACACTGTGAAGAAAATGAAATCATACAGAATTGGCCAAGGACTTAATGAAACTTTTGGCATCTGGCCAAATGAAAGGCCACAACACTTGCGCAGTTGAGTCAATTCATATTTGATAAGACGATAGCACTTGTTTTTTTCAGTTGTAGAAAATAATTCACTTTCATCTGCCTAAACTTTTAATGAACAGAGTTCTCAATATATGTGCATATAAAAGATAACAAGAGCCCGATACAATAGTCCATGTTTATGAATAATGATTTGCACAACACTGCTACAAGTATATCGTGACGATATTACTTTTATTTCATTTTATTTCAAATTTTTGAGGTGCCAGTGACCAAGGACCGTGGCATGGTTATTACTGATAATGACAACAATTTTGTCTATGTAAAAAAAACTGCCATCACAAGTTACCTTTGCCACAGGGTACAATGATTAGTACACACTAGATGTGGTAAAAATGATTTTATTAAAAAACAGTTATCTATCCATATTATCCATAAAAAAATGGGTTGGATAATCAACTATTTAAAAACTTGTCGAATATGGATAAAGAACCATATTTATCCACTTAGAAAATAGTTAACCAAATGGATAACTAATGTAAAACAACTTTTACATTTGTAAAGCCTCAAATTGGAGTTCCTCAAGTTTGGAAGACAAGGAATTCTCTCATAAGTGATCATATTTAAGAAGTCATGGATAATATGGATATCCATATTTCTGCCGGATAAACCCCTTTTTATCCGTCTCAAATAAGGGTCGGGTCGAATAATTTATCCGTTTTTTAAATTACCTATTTTAACACACACATATCCTACCCGCCTGTTTGCCACCCCTAGTACACACTAAACAGAATACCACAAGAAGAGAACTGAAATTCATTCTTAATTACGGCAAGTAAAGAGCAGACTTATGAACAAAATAGATTGATATGAACATCATGAGTTGTCCTGTAATAAAACCAGTTGTTCAATGGGACCTAATATGCCAACAAGAGCTACTAAGGCCATTTTCCAACCTTGCCCCATCCCTCGCAATGGGGGCAATTTTTGGAGTAATTTAGCTCCAACCCTCTCCATTTTTGTCCCCAAAATGGGGATGAATAGTGTTCCCTCAAATATAGGGGTACACTATTCATCTCCCCCATTACTATTCATCACTTTTTTATTATTATTTTATTATTTAATCTTTTAATTTATCTCTTTATATATACTTAATTATGTTTATGTAATGTTTTTATAATATTAATATTATATCTTAACTTTGGTGTATAATTTTGATAAATTAATTTTCGTGCATTTATTATTTTTATGTAAAATTATAAGTTAATTTTATTATAACTTATAATTGTACAAAAAATATATAATTATCTCAAAAAATGAATGATGTAAATATAAAATATTAGATGTTGCTAAAATTGAAAGGTACGAATATAAAATATTCGATATTGCTAAAATTGAAAAGTGAAGATTGAAAATACATTAAATGAAAATACATTGAAGTTGAATATTATGTAATATATATTTAATTAATCTTGTATCACAATGATTTTATTTTTATTTGAATTATTAGTTAATCTATAATAATTGCTTACAAATTATATTATTTAAAATTTTATGAAATTGTTTTAATTATAGAAATTACAAATTAATAAAAATAAAAGATAGAATTTATTTAATGAAAATTAAAATGATAGATAATAATATAATATAGAAAAAAGAGAAGAATATAAAAAAGTTTGGGAAAAAAAATTAAGAGAATAGTTGGAGTAAGTTGTCTCCAAAATAAGGAAATCCCCATTTTGGGGACCAAAAATGGGATAAAGGTTGGAGATGTCCTAAGAGATCTTGCATGTTTTATAGGGTCAACCATTTCATTTTACCAAGTTCAATGTTAGCCAGATTAGTTGACATTTATCTCTTTCGATGTAAGAGCAAAATCTTATTTGCAACAAGCTTCTATTAGAACCACAAATGAATCTAATACTTCAAACACCTTTGTAAAATGCACTTGATACAGCAGAAATTGCTACTACACTACACGTTGTTCACTATAGAAACTCAAAGATCAGTACTAAATGAATTTTGTCGGGATTCTAAAATAAGAGATAATGCTCTTCATCTGTGCACTACTATGACGAAACATATGATTACAAGAATTACAAAAGATGAACCTTCAATGAAAACTCGTCTGCTGCTTCAACCAAACTAATAGTAATCCAAGTACACAGTATAATTCACACTACAAGATCTACAGTAAAAAAAAGATATCGAACCTCCTAGCCTCTCAAACTCTGTACTGTATCTATTATTTCACACTAATGTTCATCCCTGCAAAAGCAAAGCAAATACTTTAAGTATCTTCAGCAAAATTAAGGTTTATCTGAAGTAGGTTAGCATGAAAAGAGAAACAGAATAAGCAACCAACAACTCCACACTCGTTGTTGAGTACCAAAGTTGGTGGGTATGGGTTGCAATCTCCTTATATCTGATCTTGGACAATTCTCAACTCATGAGCTAGCCCTTGGGGTTAACGTAGATCCAAAGTCCAGTTTTTGTTTTAATTAATATGGAGTCAGAACCAGCAGTGTCCCTTGCTATCCCAGATGTTGAGTTACCCAATGTAGGGACCCAATATTATGTTATCAACACTCCAAATCTCCGGTTCTGGCATGGAGGGGTGTTAAGTTTAGGGTACGAGTTGTAGTCTCTTTATATGGTTTGGACAATTCTCGTTTCATGAGCTAACTTTTGGAGTCATGTACATAAGGTCCAAAGACCATTAAAAAAGCCTGTCAGCCTAAAGTCAACTGATAAGGTTGATCCTCTCCCAACTTTAACTAGTTCAGCCTACTATAACTGTAAGATTTTAGAAAAATGAGCCAATAGTTGGTACATCTGAGTACTATTTACTCGAATCTAGTCCCCTTGTGCTTTTCTAGTAATATTTTGGGTTTCTGACCAGTAAAGGAAAGGAAACATACCATCCAGTCAGGAAAGGAAATATTCCGTAATACTGATACTAATTGTAGTCTTGTTCTTTTTTTTTGAACTCCGAAATCCCCGATGGTCAGTGGCGCACGGGTTCGAATCTAGGTGGATACTGGGCTCGCCCCTCTACCCTTCTCAACTACAAGGCTTTTGTCTGGGTTCGACCCGTGACATGCGCAAAACCCACACATCAACGCGCCACGCTCTTACCCCTAGACCAAAGCCCTAGGGGCGATTCTAATTGCAGTCCTGATGCCTCACTATTTAGATATGCTATATTATCTTAAAGTGGATAAAGATAAAGTGAAAACACTTCTGAGATGGACTTGAATGTTGTAAACTATTCTGCACATTTAAGTTAATAGACCAGTTTTATGAAACATGGAAAACAAGTAAAGTTTGGAATCATAACAGCAGCAAAATATCTCAAGAGCGACAGGCAGCTTTTAATTTTTTCTTAATATCTATACTTAAAGAGTCAGCTTCAGATTTAATGCGTAAAACAGATTTACGCATAATTCAGATTAAACCATAGTTTAACCTGCCGAAGATGGTTGAAAACGCTCGCCAGAAAGTGAATCTAATGTTCTCTATTTACGAGTAACTTCTAATGCTATCTTTTTCATAAGTAACTCCCAAAGTTATCTATATTCATCTTATTAAAGGTCGGCTTCATATTTAAAGTTAAAAGCAACAGATATTCATGATTCGGCTCTAAACAAGATGGTTGATAAATTGAACAAACAATTGAATAACTCACAGAAAACCAAACTGAACCATAACTTAAAATCAAATTGAATAGTTGAGACGGCTTCATCAAAAAAAAATTGAAGAGTTGAGAAGGTTCCCATACCGCGCTTAGTTGTCAGATGTATACTGGACAATGAAGCACATGGATCACTTATACAAAATGTTCCAACGAGTCCTGAAAGTGACGAAGGAAGAGAATTCTAGTTACATAAGAAATAAGTTCCAGCAAATTGAGGAAAGCTCAAAAACACAAATTCCAGGACAGGCAACAAAAAGAATGATATCTTTTTAATTTGCATACAATTGGCATGAAATGATTTAGATGGAGTAATGTGGTAAGTGAGGATCCATATAGCCGTTTGGGACTGTGTATTGTTGCTTGTTGTTGGAATAAGACCTTTTTAGGAGCTATAGATAGCCAGAAGACAACTAGTTTCCATGGAATAAGAAGAATAAGTATATTGCTAAATAAATTGTACATACAAATGGGCTTTTAAAAACTAGCACTACACGATCGATGTCCACAAGAGTTATGTTAACTCGATAGGAGCATCCTTCTACAACATGTGATAGCGTTCAGAGTCAAAGCTGTCAATATTCTTGCTATGAGAAGTGAGAAATAAGGTGTATATTTTCATATATAGGGTTCTGACACTAGTCAAGAGTTGATCTACACAAACATAAGAGTTTCAGTTTAAGGGGTTCTGACACTAGTCAAGAGTTCTGACACTAGTCAAGAGTTGATCTACACAAACATAAGAGTTTCTGTTTAAGGGGAATAATTGTATAGTGGTCAAAATCAGTGGTGTGTTGGCCAACTTAAGAAGATTGCCATGCGTGGCCTCGGGCAGAATTAGGCCGTTTGTAGTTAGATAGTTATGTACATAATATGAATTAGTCCTAGTCCCACCTAGAATAGGAGTATGATATGTTTTTGTATAAATAAGGCTCCTTGTATTATAATAAACAGAATATCAATAATAGATTTTCTCACATGCATTCTCACACGGTGCACGTGAACCATGGTCTTTCCGCCAAATTAGGTATTTTATGTGTGTATTTCATAAAATTGATCTAATATTATCTGTTGGCCCCCATACTCCAAAAAGGTTGAATGGTGCACCTGGTTGAATTTAAGTTATTTATCCAAAATAACATCGAATGGTTCCCATATAGTATTTTCTTTTTCCTTGCTTTTTCTGTAGTGTACCCATATTTTAGAAATCCTAGATCCACCTCTGTCGGTAGACTGCAACTTGAGAATATTGTCATTGATCTTCCAAACCCTTCACCAATCCAAATCAAATTCCAGACTTTAAGAACCTTAGCTCCAGTACATAATACATATATATGAGTAGTCTTTTTTGAGAAACATGTCAGAAACCACAAGTCAAGACTAGATACCAAACCAAAGCCCTGTATATATTAGTACACAACAGGATATGCAGACTATGAATAGTAAATATCATCATTTTTAACCAGCATTCTATGTGGAGAGTCTTGTGAAAGAAGAATACAGCTCTTAGCAGAACCAAGTTAGCAGGACTCATAGAGTTTTGAAGCTTTTCATCCACAATTGGCTCAAAACAAGATAAAATCAAAACTAGACTGACAGATGGAGCTGGGTAAAATACTAGCTTAATGGTAAACTAATACATGCAGCATGAAACATAATGGATCATTAACATTTTGATAAAGTCCCTCATACATAAGTATAACCAATTGCAGGTTCAATATGAATTCACGAATATTAATGTTGACTACCCCCCCTCTCCGCACCCCAACAAAAGAAAGGCAAAAAGGAAAATAAAATGAAAGAATTCAATGACTAATTAAATGCCACACAACTGGGCAAGCAAGCTGTATGCATATAAAAAAGGAAGTTGGATAAACAAAGAGAAAGTACATGTGACATAATCATTCACCAGAAAATTGTTAATAGCAACTGTGTGAGGCATTCTACGAATGATGAACAAAAAGTGATGTTGCACAGCAAAACATGCATATGCTAAATACAGAAAAACGCATTGATTGCAGCAGGATATAAAACTTAAAACGTTTTTCTGCACACCTAAAGGTTAAAAAGTTTACCTCAAATCACAAGTCACTCTTAGGCTTTTTTCCAGTCACAATCTGGAATATCCGCAGACCTCTACTAAATGCGTCATTGAATAGGATCCTTGTCTGCATTGGCTGGAAACCAGGCAACCAAGAAAGTACTGCCACGGGTACCATGACAATAATCCCAAACATTATCTCATATAGCCGCGCCATAGACACAATAGTTCCCCATATCATAGTGTTTTGCAAAAAGGGACGTAACACTTGGGCAACTGAAATGAAACCCCAACCAGTAGGAATGAAAGCCAACAGACTGATGAAGAGATCACTAAATCTAAAAGCCGTGAACTGCAGTAGAGCAACAATTACGACTATGAAAAAGACTACAACGAGGAGCTGCACAAGTCGAAAGTATATGTGCTCCCTTGCAGCATACTTATCCCGAGCATAAGCTGTAATATTAAAAAAGCCAAGAGCCACCACCACATAAATCCATGAAAGCAAGTAAACAGCAATGCTTTTGTTTCCAGCAGCAATACCTAGCTGATATACAATGCCATACTGGAAAAAGAAGAAGCGAAGGTCTAGGATAATTTCCAGTATCTTTCCCCACAAACCTGTCGTTCTTAAATGATCCTGTTCTTCGTCCCACCATTTTTCCCAGCTCTGTTCTGCCTTCGCAAAAACACTACCACGGTACCATACCCAATTCATGAAATCATCAAAATCATACACTGTCTTTAACCAATCAAACCCAGAAGGATTAAACACAAAGGGCCCCACAATCCATGACAGCACCAGGAACCAACTCGAGATGGTCAGTGCTATATATGTAAAAGTTCCTTTAGCAACAGGGCTGTATGAAGCATACACTGTAAGTATCAGACCAAGTTCAATTGCCTTGACAAAATGGCTACGAGCATATAACCGATAATTCTCAGCAAAACTCTTGTGCTGCACCACAAAACCACGCCCAGTGGCCCGGTACTTTGCACCACCATGAAGAATAGTACGACCAAAGTAATGAGCACGAGTTCCCATCGAGAATGTGTAAAATACAGATGAAAGTTGAAGCATCATTGTTAGGAACTCCCAGATAGATGTAAGAAAACCGTGCTCAAGAGAGTTCTCCACTATCATTGGTAACGCAGTGAAAAGACCCAACTGGATGATGAATTGCTGGTTCAGTATGGCACCAAGTGCTTTGTTGTTATCGGTGGTATCTGCAGCAACAGAATCCTCAACCCCACTAAGTGCAAGGTAAAGTCGTCCCCATAAGAATGCATATACAGTGAGGACAATCATCATTGTATTGAAGAAAAATCCTACAGTTGTATAAAAGAAAGAGAGCATTCTGAAGAAATCCAGCCTATGACCCAACCTATAGACATCTCTGCTAAGAACTTGTTCACCATTGCCACTGGCAACCTTGGCTTCAAACATAGATATTTGGTTCAACCCAACATCCCTTCCTTTGCCAACTTGAATGTACTCGTGGTGGGTGACATTGCCACCTCTCAGTGTGCAGTTGAAGCCAGCAAAAATGTCCTCGCTGATGTTGATCACTCTAGATGCC
The DNA here is from genome assembly GCA_026770625.1 of Nicotiana glauca. NCBI lineage: Eukaryota > Viridiplantae > Streptophyta > Magnoliopsida > Solanales > Solanaceae > Nicotiana > Nicotiana glauca. Next base: position 172,926 of record MU702385.1, on the reverse strand, counting down.
TTGCTTATTCCTCCTCTTGTTAGAAACCAAAATCTGTCGAAGACATCTGGATGTCCATAATGCATTCGGATTTTCAGGGGGTTGGCCAATACACGCTGTCCAAGGGTTACAAAACTCATTTCCTGAGCTGACATGAACCAAGCAAGGGATGACACAGAACCAGTAAATATATGTTCCCGAACTCCAAGAATTGAAGGCTTGCGAATACCGTAGTAGCGTTTGAATTCTTCCAACAAGTTCCTCATTTTCAGTGCCTCCTCGAAGTAATTATCTTGGTTCATGTCAATAGTCTGAACTGCATCACCACGGGTAAAGATAAAGGCATGATTCTGATTTTCTGGTTTTCCCTCTCCAAGCTTCAAGGGGCCAGGCAATTTAACTCGATAGATCTCAACTTCCCTTTCAAGCTTTTGATCATACTTAACAAGCACAGAATAATAATCCTTCTCATCCCTTCCTGTGGGAACCTCATCAACATATGCTACACGAAGGGCTTCATTATTTTTCATCAGATACAAAATTTCCTCTGCATGCGGATCCTTTTTGGCCTTCTGAGTACCATATATCTGGCAAGCAACAACGTATGTGAATTTCATCAAAGCAGTCCCATACTCGTGGCCTTTAAACAACAAACTCACTGAACTATCAGCTCTGCTCAACCTCCTTGAAGACGGAGACCTTTCAGAGCTTAAACCATCACTGCCACCATCATGCCTCATAGAACCAAGCTCCACTGATCCTTCTCTGATATCCATCTCAGATGCAGAATCCAGAAAGGCCAGCATTTTTAGGGCTCGATAGTAGTACATCATCCCCCTAACTGTGCGAGAAAGAGTCTGCCCTCTGTACGATGCCCAAAGACGAAGGTCTCTCAGCTTCGTTGTCCATAACTCTTTCTTCTCATCAACCATTCCTTCTCTATGCATTCGCTGCAAGAAATTTTCCCACTCATCGGCATAAATAGTCTGCAAATAATATAATGTAGAAATCCCATCTTCATTCTCAGTTCTAAGTTGTTCCTTATTGTACAATACTTCTTCATTGTAGTAAGGCGTCAAAACACTGAAAGCCATCATCTTCTCAACTTGGGGAGCGTGTGGCATGTTCATAAACAGAGAATTGCTAAAGAAGGCAAGTCGACGTCTCGCCTCAAGATTTCTCGGGATATTACTCATAGAGTCCCGAGATGTAAGAATAGTGTTCAAGCGGCGAGCCTGCCGATAAAAAGTCTCATTTTCTGGATCTGGCAATGAAACTATATTCTCAAAAAGCAATCTAGTCGCAGAGGCCTGAAGAGCCAGACCTTCCTCTCTCAGCTGATCTCCAGTCATCTTCTCTTTCAGAAAATCCCGAGTAGCAACCTCATATAAGGCCTGGAGAACATTCACAATCTTGTCAACATCCTTTTTTGGCTTGAGTATGAGATCTAGAAGAGCAATCAACTTTCCGCGGATCTGGGGCAGAGCAGTCAGATTGTAGTATTTTGTAAACTTTTCCAGCTGAATCCACTGATCAATCTGCTGAAAGAAGGTTGTTATGATGGAATGCTCCTCGCTGTTCAATTTGACAATTTCCAGTAGCAAATGCCTTGTACAGTCATAAGCCTCAATAACAGCACACCGCCTGTACTCATACTTGCTGATCTTATGCCAGAGCCACCTATCAGGAGCATCCACCAGCTCCTTTGCCTGGCTGAGAGCAAGCAGCACCTCATTGCAGAGAAGCAAACATGGCCAACGAACCACTCTAACATTCCACGTGTTCTGCGGCAGCTCCAACAACTCAACCTCACGGTCATTCAGAATATCTTCTTCTCTGAAAGTCGCAATTATCTCATTCCAAATCAAGGCAAATTTGTTAGCCTCTACCTGGTTTGATTCAAGCTTCTTGAATGGTCGACCAAAACCATATCTGAGTTTCAAACGGAGGATGGCGTCCTTGATCTTGCTCTTTAGAGTCCCTTGGGCATTCAGCAACTGCTCCTCTGGCATCAGATTAAACTGAATTGCACTTGCAAAAAATTGGAATCTCAACCTTAACTGTGGCATGTTCCGAATCTCGCCCAAGTGATCAAACAATCCTACTGCAGCCCCAACAAATGAAGAGTAGATTGAGTACCATATCTGAATATCCATAAGATAAATCAATACAACGGGAAGCCAAAGCAATCCTACTGAGAACCTGTTGCTGTTGTTAAAAAACTCATGCCATTCGTACTTCACATCCCTGAGGCGCAACAGTGCTTTTGTTGGAACAATCATAGGTTTGATCTGTAGGAAGTAACTAAAGGAAAACTTGGTCGCAAGCACTACCACCCAAAAGAGGGAATACTTTATGTTGTCGACAAGGCCTTCCCTAAGCCCACGACCCACAAATGTCCGACTCTGGAACCACCATGATAACAGGTAAAATATCCTCCAGTTCGTGTTCTCAAGAAAATTCCTGACCCACGGCAGAATAAAGAGTGCCAAAGCTAACAGTTCTGGAGCAACAAAAACAAAAGCAACCTCAAGAAAATTCACCACCCTCTTGTTAGCCGCGCTGGTCCAATCCCTATCATTATTCCTCTGTGTCCAAATCCTCCCATAGAATACCCCGAAAACCACAATCCACCCTGCTGCAACCACGATCTTCAACACCATTCTCACCCCATGCCATGGGGTCTCCCTCGAAACGATGCTATATTGCATTCCTGCATCAAGTAGTGACTGCAAAAGCCTCATCCCACTCCATGTGAAGAAGACTGTTAACACCCTCACCTGAACCTCCCTCCTCTCCAACGCCTGCCACGGATACCCCCTCTGCTCCCAAGCTACAATGATTGCAGCCTGCAAGAACAATGCTAGCATGATCCATAATTTATCAAAGCTCCTATACAAATTCCAAAATGATCTCTGCTCCACAAACCCCGTCTTTCCCACCTTCTTTCCCTTGTTAGTAGTCACAAAGAATGTAGTCCCAGTATCAATAGGCCACTTCAACTTGTCAAAACACCTCTTACTCCAGAAATACTCATTAATATCATCATAGTTCCGCCACGCAGAGTGTGGGGCAGTACCATTCCGACTATTCTCAACCTCAGCTTTAATTGTATCGTAGATTGGCTTAACAATCCGATCCAGAAAAGCATTCTCACCAGAAATTGAAGGCAAAAACGGCCTACCAGTCATCTCATCGATATAATCCTCCAATATCTTATTCAGTTCCATCGCCATGTTATGAAAAATATAACTCAAACATTCAGGAACAAAACGCAGATTTGCAGACTCACCCCAGATAAGAAGGTAAAGTGAGACATAAAGCAACTCACGGCGGTGGTCGGAGGAATTGTGACGGTCGGAAAGCCAAACGTTGGATTTGAGACCGAGGAAAGAGCACCAGGAGGAGTAATTTTTAAGGAGTTGACGGCGGAATCGACGGAGGACGGCGGGGTCAAGTGAGTCAATGTTGTCCGGAGGCGGAGAGAGACGCATCTGAGCATTAGCGAGGTGAAGCACAATGTGTTCCCGCTGGTTACGGACGTTAGATTCCTGAAAGCCGAAGAAGAGGGCGAGCCAGTCAAGGAGGTCATAGTGAGGTTTCCAAGGTCTGAATGCAGGTCTACGAAGGTCGCCGACGGAACGTAAAGCGGCAGCGGCGGCGCGTACCTCGGGGAAACGGAGAGAAGGATGGTCAGCTAAGAGGTTATGGATTGGGATGATGTTGTAAGGTTCTTCGTCTATAGTGACTTGTCTCGCCGCCGGCGGTGAACGCTGCCGGTGGCTCATTGTCGCATTCGCAGAGATCTAAGAAAAATCTCTATTTTTTGGGGTATGAGAAGCTGTGGGTTTTGGGGAAGAAGCTGGAAAAGGAACGTGCCCAGGAATGGAAAGTGGCGCGTGGCACTGCGCGTGGGGTTATGATTGTGTTTCTTAAAATATTTTGAATCTAAGTCTAGTTTTAGTACTCGCAGGCGCAGCAAAAAGTCTTTTAAGTTTAACGGTCAATGCCAGCTCATACATCAAGATTTGAACGAGTAGAAGAAAGAAATTGTAATAGAATACTAATCTTTTCTTTCCTTGTATTGTACCAGGTGCAGCGAAGATTGTACAATTCTTTGTTAGCTAATGTTGTTTTTTCTTAAGGGTGAAGACTTGTGAAACTGTTTGTAAATGTCTCAGAGCCCACAGGAATTGAGCTCTTTCTAAAAGGAAAGGGAAATTCGAATAATTGAATTCCAATCGTAATTTTGGTCTCCGCTTTTATCATTTACTATTTAACTTAATTTTTTATTTTTTATTTTACCATTTCGAGAATCCTCTTATTTCCACTTCATGTTTTAGATACTTTCGGAGATATTTATAGTGTTTTGTTTCATATTGTTTTGATTCCAACCTTTTTTCTTTATTGAGTTTTCCAGAAGTTTGGGATTTTAGTGTTGCTATTAACAAAAGGAGTCATAAAGCAGATGAAAAGAAGGAAGTTTTCTAATTTATATTTTTCGTTATCTCTGTCATTTTTGGTGAAATTCCTTTGTTATATTAACAAAATTAGTAAGGGCAGTTGTGTTACATTTTCAAGTCATTTTGTTAAGAGTTTAAGTTGAATATCTAAGGCTATTTGAAGTCGGAATAGGCTGATTTGCTGAGCTCCAACTTCTGATTTTGGGGCCTTTATTTGGCAATTTGCTGTTTCTATTACAAACTTTTTTGCTCTATTGCTACGGGTGGGGCCTCACCAGTGGTAGCGGTGACAATCCCCCCCTTTTATTTGTCTGTCTTCATGGTATTTTGTGCATATTTTCAGGTTAAGGACTGTGGCTATTAGCCGCGAGCAGAACGTGCGTGGGCAAACATAAGGAACAACCCCGGCAGGGGTGGACGAGGGACGACAGAAGTGGAACACGAACGTGCTAGTTTGACGCAACATCGTCGTATTACCAAGACAATTCTCAGGTTCTACTTGCGGGAGTTGGTACCTCCTGTTTTCCTTTTCCCATTTATTACGTTAGTTAATTTTTTTTGCAATTTTAGTTCCCACTAGTTTATTCACAGTATTAGTACGCTTATAGTTGCATCTTGTTTTTGTTTAGCTTGGCATGTTGCCTTGTGTGTGTTAGTAATTTTTTCACCTAGTTTGTCGTGGGTATAGTGGCTGTGGTGTGGGATGGTCGGGTGAGTTCATGTCCTCGGAGGGAGTGGGGGGTGGGGCGGGAGGTAGGGCAGGGGTTAACGGCTGGGCCGAAAGGCAAGAGAGGTAAAGGAAATAGGGGTGCCTATAAGTTAAGAATCGGGTCATGGAACATAGGTACATTGACGAGTAAGTCTATAGAGTTGGCGAAGATTCTCCAGAAGAGGAGGATCAATATAGCGTGTGTCCAGGAGACTAGATGGGTAGGGTCGAGGGCGAGGGACGCGGACGGGTATAAACTTTGGTACTCAGGAGTCGAGAGAGGTAAGAATGGAGTGGGTATCTTGGTGGATAGGGAACTCAGAGAGTCGGTGGTTGAGGTCAGACGAGTGAATGATAGATTGATGATTATTAAGTTGGTTGTTGGGGAGCACACTCTGAACGTCGTCAGCGCCTATGCGCCGCATGCGGGCCTAGATGAGGAGGTTAAACGACACTTCTGGGAGGGCTTAGATGAGATTGTGCGTCAGGTGCCGCCTTCCGAGAAGTTGTTCATAGGAGGAGATTTTAATGGCCATATTGGGGCGACAGCAGATGGCTATGGCGAGGTGCATGGAGGCTTTGGTTTTGGGGAGAGGAACATGGGAGGAACTTCGCTGTTGGACTTCGCTAAGGCTTTTGGGCTGGTGATTGCAAACTCTAAGTTCCCGAAGAGGAAAGAGCATTTGGTTACTTTTCAAAATGCGGTAGCAAAGACCCAGATTGACTATCTCCTCCTCAGGAGGTGTGACAGCGGGTTATGCAAGGATTGCAAGGTGATCCCGAGCGAGTCACTCGTGACGCAACATAAATTGTTGGTGCTAGATGTTGGTATTAGGTTTAAGAGGAGGAACAAGTCCGCTAGGGGAAAACCAAGAATCAGGTGGGGAGCTTTGACTAAGGATAAAGCCCAAGAGTTGGAATGTCGGTTGTCGGCTATGGGAGCTTGGAGGAGTAGTGGGGACGCGAACACTATGTGGTCAACGACAGCAGAATGTATAAGGGAATCTGCGAGAGAGGTGTTAGGGGTCTCATCCGGTGTTTCTGGCGGGCACAAAGGAGATTGGTGGTGGAATGAAGCGGTCCAAGGAAAAGTGGAAGCGAAGAGGGCAGCATACCAGAAGTTAGTAGAGAGCATAGGCGAGGACGAGAGGAGAGTGTGCTTGGAGAGATATAAGGTAGCTAGGAAAGAAGCTAAATTATCGGTCTCGGAGGCTAAGAATGCGGCTTATGGTCGTATGTACGAGGAACTGGGGGAAAAAGGCGGGGAGAAGAGGTTATTCCGGTTGGCAAAATTGAGAGAGAGGAAGGCTCGAGATTTGGACCAAGTGAGATGTATTAAGGACGAAGATGGTAGAGTATTGGTGGAAGATGCCCAGATTAAGAGAAGATGGCAAACTTACTTTCATAAACTTCTGAATGAGAAAGAGGATCGTGATATTGTGCTAGGAGAATTGGAGCACTCCGAAAGCCGTCGTGACTTCGGGCCCTGCAGGCGTATCGAGGTCGAGGAGGTCGTGGGGGCTATGCGTAAGATGAGTAGGGGCAGAGCGACTGGGCCGGACGAGATTCCGGTAGAATTTTGGAAGTGTGCAGGGAGAGCAGGCATGGAGTGGTTGACTGGGTTGTTTAATGTTATTCTTAAGGCGAAGAGGATGCCGGATGAGTGGAGGTGGAGTACGGTGGTTCCATTGTATAAGAACAAAGGTGATATCCAGAGTTGTAACAATTACAGGGGTATCAAATTACTGAGTCATACCATGAAAATATGGGAGAGGGTGGTTGAAGCGAGAGTGAGGATGACAGTGTCTGTATCTGACAACCAGTTCGGGTTCATGCCGGGTCGTTCCACCACAGAAGCTATACACCTTGTTAGGAGGTTGGTGGAACTGTACAGAGAGAGAAAGAAGGATTTGCACATGGTGTTTATTGACCTAGAGAAAGCATATGACAAGGTTCCTAGAGAAGTTCTCTGGAGATGCTTGGAGGCAAAAGGTATGCCGGTGCCTTATGTTATGGCAATTAAGGACATGTATGACGGGGCTAAGACTCGGGTTAGGACAGTAGGAGGGGACTCTGAGCCTTTTCCGGTCGAAATGGGATTACACCAAGGCTCTGCGCTTAGTCCATTCTTATTCGCCCTGGTGATGGATGCGATATCAGGCCATATTCAAGGGGATGTGCCATGGTGCATGCTATTCGCCGATGACATAGTTCTGATTGACGAGTCACGAGCCGGTGTTAACGAGAGATTGGAAGTCTGGAGACAGACTCTTGAGTCGAAGGGCTTCAAGCTAAGCAGGACGAAGACGGAATACCTCGAGTGTAAGTTCAGCGCCGGGCCGGGGGAAGTGGACGTGGATGTGAGGCTTGAGTCACAAATTATCCCAAATAGAAGCAGCTTCAAGTATCTTGGGTCGATTATCCACGGGGGAGGGGAGATCGACGATGATGTCACACACCGTATTGGTGTAGGATGGATGAAGTGGAGGTTAGCATCTGGAGTCTTGTGTGATAAGAGAGTGCCAACGATACTCAAAGGTAAGTTCTATAAAGCGGTGGTTAGACCGGCCATGATGTATGGGGCTGAGTGTTGGCCTGTTAAGAACTCACATATCCAAAAGATAAAAGTAGCTGAAATGAGGATGTTGAGGTGGATGTGTGGGCACACTAGAAAGGATAAGATTAGGAATGATAGCATTCGAGAGAAGGCGCACGTGGCCCCTATTGATGACAAGATGCGGGAAGCGAGGCTCAGATGGTTCGGTCATGTACAGAGGAGAAGCCTAGATGCTCCAGTAAGGAGGTGTGAGCGGTTGGTCGTGGAAGGCACGAGAAGAGGCAGAGGGCGGCCTAAGAAGTATTGGGGAGAGGTGATCAGGCAGGATATGGCGAGGCTTCAGATTTCCGAGGACATGGCACTTGATAGGAAGTTATGGAAGAAGAGTATTTCGGTTATAGGCTAGGAGGTAGTGGACTAGTTCGGTGGGTTTTTGTCTAAGATAGCTAGGGGCAATGTCGAGTTTTACTATTTTCTATTTTCGATGTAGGATCGATTTACAAACCATCGTTTCTGCTTTGAATTATTATTATTATTATTTTTTTTCTTTTCCTGCTTTCTATGTTCCTTTTACCGTATGATTTCCGCGGTGAATCTAATACTCTCTTCTTTTGTCTTTTTTGTCTTCTTTATTATATTGAGCCGAGGGTCTTTCGGAAACAGCCTCTCTGCCCCCTTGGGGTAGGGGTAAGGTCTGCGTACACACTACCCTCCCCAGACCCCACTTGTGGGATTTTACTGGGTTGTTGTTGTTGTTGTTGTTGTTGAATTCCAACTTTTGCTTTAAGTGATTCATGGAATATATAGGGATAATTTTACATAATATAACTCACACATCTGACTTGTAAAATAATAGCCCAGTTATAACTTTACAAATCTGTAACCCAAAAATAATAGGCTAATATTTGAAAAACGAGTATTTTTTAGCTTTTTTATTCGGCAACGGAGTTTAATCATGACAATTATCTTATTTAGATAAAGTCATGAGATTTTCTAATTCTTCCGTCATCTAATTTTGATCTTTCTTTCCTAATTTGTCTTTAATGCTGCAAGTTGTCCCCCAATTTTTCGCCGATTCTACTTATATGGTAAAAGTTAGAAACAATTGCTGCAAGTTCGTGATTTGGCGGAGAATCAACAATGAAAGTAGATTTATACATGAATTATTCTAGAAAAAGTAAGAAAACATGAAAAAAAATTAATTTGATTATACATATGCAGTACATGTATAATGATGTATAACTATGAATAAACTTGTATATGAAATGTATAATAATGTATATCAAAAGAATAAGAGAAAGAAGAAGAAGATAAGTGTCAAACTTCCATGGAGGCGTCTTATATAATGACAATGTATATATATCCTTATACATTTAGAAATAAATAATTATGTGATGTTATGAACATATATACACATTTATACACAATTATACAATATGTATAAGCGTGTATAAATAGTGGTTACACAATATTTATACCAGAACACATCTTATGTTCAATATTACACCTCTATTTCAGTACTAAAATATCAAAAGAGAGTTTTTCAGAGGAAGTTAGATCTGAAAATTAAAGAGGAAAGAAGATAGAGATGAAATTATTTTATAAAAGAAGATAAATAACCGGAACATCATCAAAATAACTTAAAAATTGTCTGAAATTATCGTTGACCACCGGAGATTCATTTTTCGATGACTTCACTGACTTTGTCGTCGACCTCTTTACCTTGAAAATTGAAGGGAAAAAATGGGTAAAGGATGTTTTCCACCGCCATATTTATTTTCTGATGACATCGTTAACTTTGCCGGCGACATTTCGATTGACTTTACTCTGAAAGTTGAAGAAAGAAGAAAAGATGGATAAAGGAGGCTGACTAGTTCTCTTCTCCACGCTAGGTTAATTGATGAAATTATTTTTATGCATTATCTATAAAATGGGCTATGTCGGATAAAATATTAAAATATGGGCTATTTTTGTTTCTAAGGTTGGGCCGGCTGACATAGAATGTAATTCTTTCGAATATATATTAGAAAGGCAAAAATTATTTTTTTATTAGGATTGAAATATACTGAAATAAAGGATAATGTGACCTTTTTCCTGTTTGCTTTAATTTTCTAACGGTACTAATAATCTAGCATTTGCTACTTGTATGGTATAACAATATTTTGCTAAGATAAATCTCATTCCATATGCATATATTTCCTATGAATAATGAAAAACTAGAAATTTTATTTGAGAAACATCTAACAGCTTATTTGGCCAATCTTTTTTTTTTTTTACAAAAAGTGTTTTATTTTTTTGCAAAATTAAGATGTTTAATCAAGCCTTTAGAAAAAAATTAATGTAGAAGCTGAAATAGTTTTTGAGAAGCGGGTAAAAATAGGTTTTGCACAAAACACATTTTGGAAAAGCATATTTGAGAAAAATACATTTAAAAATATTTTGTATTAGTTTGGACAAATATTAATTGTAGCTCAAATGTATTTTTCAGATTACAAACTGTTTCTCACTTAAATCCCTTTTCAAAATAAGTAAATATTAGAAATTTGGGCAAATAGACTATAATTGCAAGTAGATGCAATTGCAAACAAAAGGTTCGCTTTCAAACTTGTCGAATTTGAAGTATGAAATATTTTACTTAAACTAGGGATAGATTTGGTGACATTATAGGATGTGAACATGAGAGGTGAGCCAATATACAACAACAACAATCCAGTAAAATTTTATAAGTGGGGTCTGAGGAGGAGGGTAGTATGTACGCAGGCCTTACCCCTACTCCGAAGATGTAGAGAGGCTATTTTCGAAAGATCCTCGGCTCAAGATAATAAGAAAAATAAAAGGAGAGAATATTAGTTTCACCATAGAGATCATAGGAAAAATAGGAACATAAAATGCAGAAGAAAAATACAAGGCAGAAATGATGGCTAGTAAATAGATCTTGCACCGAAAAGAGAAAATATTAAGAAACGACAAAGCCCCTAGCTATTTTAGACTAAAACCTTAGCAGACTAGGCTCACAACGGTACAAAGTAACATGAGACTCAACTACCTCCTAACCTACAACCGTAATACTCGACCTCCATAACTTCCTATCAAGTGTCACGTCCTCGGAAATCTGAAACCTCGCCATATCCTGCCTGATCACTTCTCCCCAATACTTCTTTGGCCGCCCTCTACCTCTTCTCGTGCCCTCCACAACCAGCCGCTCACACCTCCTTACTGGAGCATCTGGGCTTCTCCTCATTACATGCCCGAACCATCTGAGCCTCACTTCCCGCATCTTATAGTCAATGGAAGCCACGTGCACCTTCTTCCGAATATCATCATTTCTAATCTTGTCCATCCTAGTGTGATCGCACATCCACCTCAACATCCTCATTTATGCTACTTTCATCTTTTAGATGTGTGAGTTCTTAACAGGCCAACACTCAGCCTCATACATCATGGCCGATCTAACCACTGCTTTATAGAACTTACCTTTGAGTATCGTTGGCACTCTCTTGTCACACAAAACTCCGGATGCTAACCTCCACTTCATCTATCTTACCCCAATACGGTGTGCGACATCTTCATCGATCTCACCTCCCCCGTAGATAACCGACCCAAGGTACTTGAAGCTGCCTCTACTTGGGATAACCTGTGATTCAAGACTCACATCCATGCCCACTTCCCCCGGCTCAGTGCTTAAAATACACTCCAAGTATTCCATTTTCGTTCTGCTCAGCTTGAAACCTTTAGACTCAAGAGGCTGTCTCCAAACTTCCAGTCTCTCATTAACACCGGTTCGTGACTCATCGATCAGAACTATGTCATCGGAAAATATCATGCACCATGGCACCTCCCATTGGATATGGTTTGTTAACGTATCCATCACCAGGGCGAATAAGAACGGACTGAGCGCAGAGCCTTGGTGTAATCCCATTTCAACCGAGAAACGCTCAGAGTCGCCTCCTACCGTCCTAACCCAAGTCTTAGCCCCATCATACATGTCCCTAATCACCATAATATAGGGAACCGACACACATTTTGCCTCCAAGCATCTCCAAAGAACTTCTCTAGGAACCTTGTCATACGCATTCTACATGTCAATAAATACCATGTGCAGATCCTTCTTTCTCTCTCTGTACAGTTCCACCAACCTCCTAGCAAGGTGCATAGCTTCTGTGATTGAACGACCCGGCATGAACCCGAACTGATTGTCTGATATAGACACTGTCATCCTCACCCTCGCTTCAACGACCCTCTCCCATACTTTCACGGTATGACTCAGTAATTTGATATTCCTATAATCGTTACAACTCTGCATATCACCTTTGTTCTTATACAATGGAACCACTGTACTCCACCTCCACTCATCCGGCTCTTAACCTTAAAAATAATATTAAACCGCCCAGACAACCACTCCAAACCTACTGAATGAATATTTAATATTCGTAATTTCCCATTCATGATAGAGTTTCTTCTCGGAAACAATTGCTAATTTGCCATGTTGATGTTTATTAGTTTTTCCATGACAAGTGAGTAATTTCTACGATTTCCTTAAATTCAACTATTATATTAAATTGTCAATTCGTATTGATAGAAGAATACCGGAAGTATCCTATCCAAAAGATAAATGAATAATTAATAATAACATTTTTTACTAAATCAGGTGAAAATCAAATAAAAATGGCATAATAAAATCATAAAAACTCATTTTTTTTTCCTATGACAATTGCGTACGAGATACTACAAGAAGCGAATAAAGTTAATATAGTATTATTTCGAAAAGAAAAATAAATATAAATATTTAGTAGAAAAAAATTCAATTAAAATATAAAACATATAAATTACCAATTCTAATTAATATAAATATAGTTATTCCAAAACAACAATATTAAGTGTTTGGAATTGCTTATTATTTATATGATAATTTAAATATGTCAAATACATCCTTCAATATAAATTTAAAATCTACTCTTAAGAAAAGGATAAAGAGAATACAAATTTGATTAAAATAAAAAAGAAAATAAATGTATAGCAGAAAAAAGAAAAATAAAAGGAAAAGGAAAAGAAAAAGAAAAATTAAATTAATGAGGGATAATCTGAAAAATATAAATTTATTGTAAGATTATTTTTGTCTTGAATAAATTAACTTTTTTGCTTCTGATTCTGCTTTTTGTAAGAAACTAGAATTTGTAACTGTTTAACAAAAAAGTAAAATTTCGGTCAAAGCTTTATTTTTTGAAGAACTCGGGTTACTGATAATCGAAAATAAACAAAAGAAATCGATTTTGATAATAATAAGATTGATAACAGAAAATAAAGTAAATCAGTATATTCAGTTGATATTTCGTGTCCTTACAAATGACCAGTCTTCTCCTTTTTATAGTTATCTCTAAGATATACATTATGCCTTTGTCATAATAAGGTAATTATAGACAATTAAAGGCATTAAATGCTATGTTACATAATCACGTTAATTTAATACAGATTCTCTAACGTTTTCAGTATTTAATGCTTATTAAATACTGTATATGTACTCTCTTGTGCTGTCAGATTCATTCTTCTTAACTTTTAGATTTAAATATGTACGAGTGTCGAGTCTTTTGAATATCTGCTCGTGCCTCTGCTTGTGCCTCTGCTCGTACTTGCAACTCGTGCCTCCTTGCTTACCATCATTCTTTGACCAACCTTCGTATCATGACACGTCATCTTTCAATCACTTCAATATGTAAACTCAATTTTTACCAACATAGATAGTCCCTCCACTTGCCATTTATTCATCAATTGAATATCTGGGAAGTGGATATTATTAAAGCGGGAATATTTGCCGCCATTAATGCTATGTTAGAATTTACGCTTCAATTGTCACTTTCATTTAATGCTTATTACACGTGGCACCCTTTTATTGGCTTTGCGACTTTGCAGCGCTTTTTAAGGCTTCACTAAACACGAAGCGACAGTTCTCATTATAACTTTTACATCGTTGCATATTTTCCTTTGACGGTTGCTTCTTAGTATAAATATAGTTCTCATCTTTGTCTTTCTCACATAAAGTTCAAAGCTTTCAGAATATTCAATTCTTGTTCTTCACCTTCCTCGTACTGTCATGTCTTCATCAAACCCTAACCCTAGGAAAGTCCCCATAGTTGATAACTTTCCTCTTGCCCCTAATAGGAGTAGAAGAGGAGGTAGACTACGTAATTTAGGGTCTTCATCCATACGTGGTTCTTCTCTTCCTTCATATAGTTCCGGCCCCTCTTCTAGAACCAGAGGTTCTCTTTCACAAAGGTCTTCTTCTAGAGGTAAGGAATCCTCTGAACCTCTTCGTGAACCTCTAGTGGAAGAGATAGTTCCTACGGAATTATCTTTCTATAATAATAGAGAGTCACTTAGAAATCAAGTGTCCTCTTTAGATCGTGCCGATATCTACCCAACTCAGATCACTGAAGGCCTGATTTCTTTAGTTCATAAAGACTGCCATTGGAGTCATGACTTCCCCATCATAATTCCCAATGCAAATCAAAGAATCACCTCCTATTTAACGGGATTTTCCTTTGTTTATACATATCCTTTCACCTTAGGATTCAAACCTGCTATTGATCCTGTCATCCTAGAGTTCTATCATTTTTTCGATGTCTATTTAGGCCAGATTGGCCCTATAGTGTGGAGGGTTGTTGCTTGTTTGAGGCATTTGACTAATATGGACGGTGTGCCTTTTACTTTCTCCCATCTAATTCATCTTTACTCCCCCAGACTCTTTCGCCATGATGTTTTCACTTTAGTAGCAAGGAGCAAAAGAGTTTTGGTCAGTCTAGAGGATGACAGAGACCATGGCTGGTACGCCAAGTTTGTTGCTGCCCCCACTGTTGGTTTAGTGGGTGATAAAAATGTTTCCTTCCCCGAGAAGTGGAATTTTGCACGTGATTTTTTTTAATAACTTTCTCGTACCTTTTTTCTTCAATTTTGATGATTATTATCCTAATTTTCCTTTCCGTGGTTGGGTAGGAAAGCTACTGAATATTTCCCTAATGGAGGGTAGATCTTGGAAGACTCTTTCCCAACGATTTCGTTGGAAAGTGAAAACTCATGGTAAGAGTCTTTTTCCTTTTATATATTGCTTTTTCCTGAACTTATTTTAATCCTTCTTTTTATCAGGATTTGTTGTTCGAGGTGTTAGGACTGAGTCGATCGTAGCTTCTCGAATTTCTTTGGAAAGGGCCCAAGAGATAATTTTGGGCTCTTCATCGAAAAGAAAAGTTGTTGATGACCAAGACTCTGAAGAAGAGGAAGATGAGGGTTCTTTGGTAACAAGGCTGCGAGCTCGTAGACGTATCATTTCTGATGATGAAGCATCTCCCCCTTGTTCTATTCCTCTTTCCGAGTCTATTGAAGCCCCAGTATTGATCCCTGATGATGATGTTGATGATGTTCCCGCTGCTGCTCATGATTTAGTTGAGCAGCTTTTTAACCACAGGTTTGGTAGTGAAAGTTTAGGTCCGATTTCTAATGAAGCACCCTTGGCTTCTTTTTCTACTTCCATTCATGTAATTACTTCTTTGCCGATCGTGGCTGCTTTCATTCCTCCCCAGGCTATTTTGACTGCTTCTACTGTTCCTCCTTCAACAATTCCCCCTCCACCTATTCATCACACTGAGGTTGGTTCCTCGAGTAGGGGTGCTGCTATGAGGCAACTCACTATTGAAGTTCCTGCTGAGGGTAATCTTTTAAGGAAATTAGGTCAAGCAGACGTGTGGCTAAAGCCTTTGATTGGTCCAGTTGAAAGAGCTAAGCTTTATAGCCACAATTCTTTGACCTTGATGAACGATATAGTGCATGCTTCTTTAAAGGTATCCCTTTTTCAAGCTTTACTTTATCTTTTTCTATTTTCAAAGTTCTCATCTTCCTTTCTCTTTTTTGTTTAGATCAATTTAATTGGCACGGAGATGATGAAAAGAGTTATCCTCTCAGAACAATTAGTGCGTGACTACCAAATAGAGGCAGATAATTGGAAGGAACAGTGTAACAGTTCTTTGACATGATTGATGATGTAACAAAATAGGTTAGTTTAAGAAAGAATAGATTATCAGATTCCCAGTAGCGAAACCAATTTGTTTAACCAAAAAGTGAAAGTTCGGTCAAAGCTTTATTTTTAGAAGAACTCGGGTTATTGATAATCGAAAATGAACAAAAGAAATTGATTTTGATAATAATAAGATAGATAGCAGAAAACAAAGTAAATCAGTATATTCAGTTGATATTTCGTGTCCTTACAAATGACCAGCCTTCTCCTTTTTATAGCTATCTCTAAGATATACGTTTTGCCTTTGTCATAATAATGTCATTATAGACAATTAAAGGTATTAAATGCTACGTTACATAATCATCATAATTTAATACAAATTCTCTAACGTTTTCAGTATTTAATGCTTATTAAATACTGTATCTATACTCTCTTGTGCTGTCAGATTCATTCTTCTTAACTTTTAGATTTAAATATGTACAAGCGTTGGGTCTTTTGAATATCTGCTCATGCCTCTGCTTGTGCCTCTGCTCGTACCTGCTGCAACTCGTGCCTCCTTACTTACCATCATTCTTTGACCAGCCTTCGTGTCATGACACGTCATCTTTCAATCACTTTAATATGTAAACTCAATTTTTACCAATACAGATAGTCTGGAAACCTCTTTTTTCGAGCAATTGTCCAAGGCTAGTGAAGAAATTAGAGAGTTGAGGGCTCTTTGGGTTAAAAAGAAGCATATGCTGGTGAACTCGTGCAGAATTTGACTCAAACTCAAGAAGACCTCCGGATATCTTCTGATAAGGTTTTTTCTTTAGAAAATTCCCACGCTTCTCTTCAAGCTTCTTATGAATTTGCCTTGGCTGAAAATGAAAAGTTAAGAAAAGAAATTGCTGACTGGAAAAGAGATTATGAGATCCTTGAAGATAAATCTGCCATTGAAGTGAGTTGGGCATTTTTAAATTCTCGTCATGATACCCTCGTTGAAGTTAGCCAGGAGAATTTTAACTTGGAATCTGAGTTAGCCAAGATCAAAGAGACTATTGAGAAGACTCAGCAGAACTAAGATTTTTCTTCTCCCGTGGATGAAGCTTCTGAAAATGTTGAAGATGATACGGTATCCCCATTCCTTCAAGTCAAGTTGAGCCTACTGTTGTTGATGTCCCTTCTTTAGTTCCTTCAACTTCTCAGTGAAAAGTTTATGTTGTTTGAATTCCTTTGTTGTTTTCTTTTTCTTTTTGGTGATATGTGGTTGTAACCCTTGGTCTTTTTAAAGGTTTGTTGGAAACGTTAAGTCCCCAGACCTTTTATGGGGCACTTTGTATAAACAACTTTTGGTTTATGACTGAGTTCATACTTAGTCTAAACTTTTTTAATATTAAGAAGTTTCCGTTGCTGTTTAAACTTCTGTTTTGTCTATTCTTACCTTTATTTTTAAGGACTTACTGAATAACTTGCATTTTTATTTTTCAAAAATGCTTCTGTTTTTTTTACTTCATGAATATTTGAATTAATCTTGAATTTTATAAAAGAGGGCCCTTTTATATTCGACACTTAATGAAGAAGATGTCTCAACTTCATAATGATGTTAATATACAATAAAATAAATAGGAATACGCATGTTTCTTGAAATAACTTTGACAAGTTTTTATTTGAACTTTGTCTAGTTTCGAATAACACTTTACATGTATTTGAATTACTTCTATAACTTTCTCGTAACTGTTTTTCCTATAACAGATTTCAAAAAAGAAAATGAACACAAGGTTTTTATTTATAACCCATTTCAGTACATTGCCTTTACCCTAATTATGATAAGGTTTTTCTTTGGCCTTAGCTCGTGACTCTTCTCTACACTTGAATCATTTAATGAGTGAACTTTTTAGGCTTGATCTTTGATTGTTTTCCAATCTTCTTTGCCTTCTTTATACACATGTCTATGTATATTATATATTCCCCCAAGTGTTTGAGCGTTGAAGTATGAAGCCTCGAGCACTTGATTGTTCCTCTCATTTGGTCCTTTCCCTGAAAAGAAAAAACACACGGGACTCGAAGGTGCGATTATAGATGAAAACTGCTTAACCCGTCTGAATTTCTATCAGAATAGTTGTAACCCTAGACCAGGAATTTTAATTTATTCCACGTGCCTTGCAGGTCGTGATTCATCATTTAGTACGGGCTAGCTTTGTCCCTATCATCTAAAATCATTAGTAAAATTTTAATAAAAGAATAAAATTTCAAAATATGATACCTGACTGTGGGTATTCCTTAAAAATAGTATCTCTTCAGGTGAACAACATTCCAATGTGAAGTTAGTATCTTGCCATCCATCGTTTCCAGCTCGTATGCTCCTTTCGCTGCGATATCATGAATCTTGTAGGGTCCTTCCCAGGTTGGACTTAATTTCCCTGCATTAGCCGCCTCGTAGATTGAAAAACTTTTTGAGTACAAAGTCCCCAATATTAAAGTATCTTAACCGTGCCTTTCGATTATAATATCGTTCCATGACTTGTTTTTGTGCTGCCATTCTTATTAATGCAGCTTCTCTCCTTCCTTCAAGCAAGTCAAGGTTTATGTGCATTTCTTCTTCATTAGATTCTTCTGACGTCTGCATGTACCTCATGCTTGGTTCCCCTATCTCAGCCGAAATTAAAGCTTCAGCTCCGTACACCAATGAGAATGGTGTTTCACCTGTGCTTGTTTTTGTTGTCGTGCGATATGCCCATAAATCACCAGGTAGTACTTCTGGCCAATTGCCTTTATATTCTTCTAATCGTTTCTTCAAATTATTGATAATGACTTTATTTGTTGATTCAACTTGTCTATTATCCACAGGATGGTAAGGTGTGGATGTAATCCTTTTGATTTGCCAGCTTTGAAAAAATTATGTGATTTGTGCGCCTATAAATTGTGGGCCGTTATCACACACGATTTCTTTTGGTACACCAAATCGACATATGATATTTCGCAAGATGAAATCTCTGACTTTGTTTTTCTGTACCTGTTTAAATGCTCCTGCTTCTACCATTTAGTAAAGTAGTCAGTGAGTACAAGTAGGAATTTTACCTGTCCTTTTGCTTGCGGTAGTGGACCCACGATATCCATTTCCCATTTCATGAAAGGCCACGGTGCAACGAACGGATGTAACAGCTCCGCAGGTCTATGCCTGTTGTTACCATATCTTTGGCACTTATCACATTTAGACACGAAGTTCTCCGCTTCCTCTTCCATTTTAGGCTAATAATAGCCTACTCTAATCATGGTTCTTACCAGCGATCTTCCCCCTGCATGATTTCCACAATGCCCCTCGTGTATTTCTCTCATTACATATTCCGTTTGAGAAGGCTCGAGACACCTTGCTAAGGGGCCACCGAACATTTTTCGACAAAGATTTCCTTGCATTAAAAAATATCGAGCAGCCTTTTTCCGAAGCATGTGAGCTTTTTTCTTGTCTTCATGGATGGTTCCATACTGCAAAAAAGCGACAATCTCATTTCTCCAGTCACAGGTTAGGTTATTGAAATTTACCTCATTTTTGAGATCAAGTACCGAATGAAACAAATGAATTACAGAAGCATTTTCATTGCTCGCCACGTCTGCCGCAGATGCAAGATTGGCTAGTGCATCTGCTTCGACATTTTCATCTCTTGGTATCTGTATGATTTTCCATGTTTGAAATTGTATAATCAAATCCCGTACCTTTTCTAAGTATTGTTGCATTCGTGCCTCCCTGGCTGTATAAGTTCCCAGCATTTGGTTAACCACGAGCTGCGAATCGCTTTTGATTATAATTTGATTAATGCCAAGTTCTCGTGCTAGTTTCAAACCTGCAATCACAGCTTCATACTCTGCCTCATTGTTAGTTATAGAATTGCATTTTATGGCTTGACGAATGGTTTCACCCGTAAGTGGCACCAAAACAATTCCTAAACCTGCTCCCTTCACATTAGATGAGCCATCGGTAAATAAGGTCCAAATTCCTAGATTAGATCCGTTGAACACCTGTAATTCTTTTTCTGCTTCTAATTGCATCTCTTGGCTAAAATCAGCCAAAAAATCTGCTAACACCTGAGATTTTATCGCGGTTCTGGGCTGGTAACTGATGTCATATTCACTTAATTCTATAGCCCATTTGGCCAATCTTACCAGACAACTCATGTTTGTGTAATATATTGTGTAATGGATAAGAAATTACTACGGCAATAGGGTGACATTGAAAATAAGGCCTTAGTTTTCTTGATGCCATGATTAGTGAAAGTGCAAGTTTTTCTAATAGAGGATACCGCGTCTCCGCATCTAATAATGATTTGCGGACATAATAAATTGGATTGTTTACCTTGGTTTTCACGAACTAAGGCAGCACTCACCGCTACTTCTGAGACAGCAAGATAGATGAGCAATCTTTCTCCAACCTTTGGTTTTGCGAGCAACGGCGGATTTGACAGGTATGTTGTCACGCCCCAAAAATCCGAGGAGCGCGACCGGCGCTCAACCGAGTAAACCCGACCGAGCAAGCCTGTTAGGTCTCATTCTACCCAAACTAACTCAAGAATAAATAGGAGATGGACTCCATTAACCAAATTCTATAAACATATCAATAACGATTTCCATTTCATTTTCATTAGCAACTTCATTCGCCATAATAAAGGTATTACAAGTTTTATACATCATTGCCAAACATCAATATTTCTCTTTTAAATTCCCATGCCCGACACTACCCACAACCTATCTACGGAGCCTCTAAATACAATTGAAGAATAATATGGAAATGCCGGCAACAAGGCTCCGACTATACCTTATATAAACATCAAAACAAGATCCCAAAACAGAAGTGGCATGAGACACATAGGGCCCCGAAAGGAAAGGGGCTCATCGAATCAGCTGACGGGAAGTGATGAGGAGCTACGGTCGGTGGACTGGAGTACCTTCTATGGATCCACCTACAATCAAAACACGAATGTAGCGCCCCCGGCAAAAGGGACGTCAATAGATTTGAATTGTACTGGTATGTATGAACAAACTTTGCCCCAAGTAAACTCAAACCATACAGAAGTAGGTAACAGTAATAGAAACAACAATCAAATGCACAAAAAAAGGAACAATCAAGCCAAACAAGTTTTCAATCTCTCCCGTTTTCCACCTTCCACAATTCCACACCAATGATTTCACAATTTGCTCAAATGTTTATTTCAATAGTGATTTCGATCACTTATCCACCCATATTACCTCGGCCACCCTTATTACCTCGGCCACCCTTATCACAACAACCCACACCTTATAACTTCGTGTTGCGGCGTGCAACCCGATCCCACCGTATAGTTACAATTCACAAACAACACAACAACAATAACAATTCATAGAGAACAACAACAATACTTCTCAAGAAGTAACAACATTAATTCACAAAGAATTTCCATAACCATCAATACCATTGTCCATCATTTTCAACAATTCATATGCAATTTAAGTCACCACAATAATTACCCACAACAAGCCAAATATGTTATTACCACAGTTGTTCCAATTGCATCATTTACGATTTCCTTCCATCATTTGTTTCTCAGCTCTTACCACATAACTCTTTCAAATCACACATTTATATTATTGCCAATTACTTGCACCATTATATCGGGAGACTTAACCACAAACACTCAAATCAAGCAAATCACAAGAATTTCACAAACAATCCACGTAGATATCACATACCAAATATTCGTACACCAAACAAGGTGATTTTGCAAAGGTCAAAGTTAGCCACACATAGCTCAAAGAGCTTTTCCTTAAGTTACAACAATGATCCGAAAATTCTAGCAACTTCAATCTATTTTGATACATCGCAAAATTGAGAAAAAATTAGAAAGATATTCATAACTCTAGCTCATTTGAGCATTTTATCAAATATTAGATGAGCATCTTATCTCAAATCTCTTTTTCATGTTTTTCCTTCATTCCCCAACCAAATCTTACTTATTTATGTTAAACAATCTTTCCATAAACCTAGATTGGACATGCATGTATACACAATACTAATACACCCAAGAATCATACCTCATCAACGCATCTTATACTCCAAACTCGAAATTAAAACCTAGGGTATAGAATGTTACCTCTTGGATGAAGAACTTGTGATTGAGTTCTTTGATTCTTGAAGATTGATGCAAGATTTGAATGATTTAAATATTGGGTTCCTCCTTCTCTCTCTAAAATGCTCTCACCTCTCTCTAAAATCAGTAGAAAATGACCCCAAATGAATCCCCAAAGGCTATATATTCAAATGGGGTCGGGTTATAAAAATTAGAAAATTAACCCTCCGATGTCAAGTATGCTACCGCAGAATCCACCGCAGAATGGGTATGCGGGCTGCAGATTCGTCGCAGAACTCGTTGCCCAAAACTGGGCTGTTCTGCCTCATTCTGCGACCATTCTGCGATCGCAGAATGGTTATGCGGTCCGCAGAGTTAAATTTGCGATCGCAGATTTCATGCAGAATCGCATTTTTCCAGCTTTTGGTAATTTGATCATAACTTTGTGTAGGAATGTCCAAATGACGAACATTTCAAAGCGTTGGAAACTAGACTCGAATACCTTTCATTTGATAGGTTATACATCACGTAAAACCTTATAGATATTTAGATATTATCATTCAAATTATGGACTAGTGCAAGATCGTTCGGAATTTTAGCCTATTATGGACTTTTTCCAATTTTTCTTAGACTTAGGCCTTTCCTTGGATCCCAAATTACTTACCATAAGACTTAAACACATATTTACCAAATCCAATGGATGTACACCATGTTAAGCACATAAAAATATCATAATAAGCCTACGTGACACCATGAAGTCCTAAATTACTTAGCGAAAATTTTCGGGGCCTTACATTCTCCTCCCCTAGAATCAGTTGTCCTCGAATGAGGAGTAGATTCTAACTTAAACGCTTAATATAATAAATCTCTTTTCTCACCTACCTCAAGACCCTAAATTTTGACTACTCCTAAATTTTTCAGAAATTTCGGCAGAGTTTCCTTTGTAACTAGGCATATCCACCTGCCAGAGAATCACCAAAATCGTCTTAACAACACACCCACAACTGGACAGAGCACCACAATGTATATATCAATAATACTAATCTCAATATTACAAGCACTACATTATCCTAAGGATACCAGAACATGGACTGCACAGTTTTAGATCAAAACACCTATATAGTACCTTTCAAGTCAAAACTAATTGATATTCAATCAAGCAAAAATATTTTCCTTACACGACAATTTCAGCCTTCCAGATGACCTTCTCAACTTACGAGCTTTATCATGACACATTCTCAGAAATAATATCAACTCCCAAACATACATAACAAGGATGACAAATAGACAGCTCGCATGAGTTAACTATCCATTGACTTTACCTTTAATAATTTCCACTGTACAATTCACATTCCACCGGATATAGCAATTCATGGTAATAACAACATCCCACAATTCCATCACATGGCATAATACCATCATGAATGTCATTTCATAGTAACCAAACAGTCATGTGTTCATAATAGTCCTTACCAGCCATTAATGTAATCCCAAAGGTGTTCATCAACAAGAATATAATTTCATTTCAATCAACAATACATATAAAGTCAAGTCACGATGATTCTTGCAGTAGTGCATCATGTAGGATATTACCATGATCATATAGTTCAACCAAATCAATTCATACCCCTCTTTTATCACTACCTTCTTAGACATAAACATATGGAAACACAAAGTACATGAGGAATAGTTACGGGGAACATCATACTCCTAGTGCAACCTAATGTGGAATACACTTATGTTACCTTTATTATCAACTCACATAACATCTTCCAGGGAAAATATGGAGAATAGCCTTCTCACCCTCCAAACTCTAAATCTCTAGGCGAACACTCACACTAAACCCTTGATAACCTTCAATAATTTCTCTAAGATGTGCCATCATAAACTGACCATAAAATTACCTATCCAATATATATATGATCACACCGTGAAGCTTCATCTTTGACTTGTCTGAACTTACAATACCCAATGGATTTAATACAGTGAGGAAGAAC
>MU702385.1:132804-146638 GCA_026770625.1 Nicotiana glauca | reverse complement strand
ACTAGCACAAGTGTAGATAATCCATTATCGGAAAGAGATCATTCAATTTCGGCAATTGCGGCAGGCTATCAACCCTTGATGAATCTTGAAGTGATATGAGAACCCAATGAGATAGTATGGAATAATCATGGAGGGTTTGCATGTGTTCATAGTGAGTTTTTCATGGATTTTTACTTGAGACAATTATCACATATTGGAGGTGTAAAGAGAAGATACATTTGTTATGAGCTAGACATGTTTATGCTATATTAACTCCCAACTGCAATATATGACCATGCCACGAGCAACCAATATGCTAGGAAAAAGTTAGCTACTTACTGCGGGATGTCCCAAGTGGACACGAAAGTTATGGCAACATAATATTTTCCTATGACGGGGATGTGAGGATCCCAATTTTCAGAGAGACTTTATGCACACGATGACCATTTCAATTGACATGCATTCATGTGATAGATGTTAAGGCACACTCTTAGGTTACTAGGCAGTGAGAAGCTTTCATGATGATATTCGCAAGAGAGTAGATTGACTGTTCAAACCATATAATCCATATACACAACTAAGTAAAACAGTGACTCGAGAAGGATCACAACGGTGGGATGCTTTGCATGGAACTTGGCACCACAAAGGTAAATTTTACGACGGTGCATGTAGAGGCACAAACGAGTAGATTTTGTCCAATTAAATAAAAGGATTCTGTAAGAAATTCATCGTATATAATCCCTTGGTGAGAATTTAGGAAAAGCAAGTGGGAAGTATCAATCCTAGAGTTATAACTCAATTCAAGGGCATAATTATAGAACTTAATTCCACAAGAATGTAAATAAGAGGATTCATAATAGAGTAGATTCACGAATAGTGCATCTTGTACAAAGAGTTGATACATATAATGTTTTGTTATTCAACACCTTGCTAAGACCACATTTATGAGAACTCTTCAATAGGGATATACATACACATTGAGTACAAATTCTGATTTGACTCACTTAACGACTTTAGGTTAATAGGGCAATAACTTAATAGATACCCCTCGACTCCACATCTCTAACGTACGTATGTAACATGCTGACATACCACATGATCTGATGGTGCAGAGACATCAATAGGGACAAGGACACTCCCCTTTTAGCGATATGTTTTACCAATCTATCCACTTCTCGATACATTCTCCTAACAAGCCCTTGGACAATCCACTCGGACTCGCGGATTATGGCATCAAGGTTACCAATCTTGAGAATAAGACTTAGAGAGGAAATTAGCTCCCTAACTTGAGCTCTATTGCACGATTGGAGTATAAAAGAAGGGTGAAATTCCTAAATATCTGAATAGCCTCCAACTTATAGATGTGGTCGACAACACACCGATAAGAAGGACTCTACTAGACACGGCTCCGAGACATCCTAGGACACTTTAAAACCTTAGGCTCTGATACCAAGTTGTCATGCCCCAATAATCCGAGGAGCGCGACCGGAGCTCAACCGAGTAAACCCGACCGAGGAAGCCTGTTAGGTCTCATTCTACCCAAACTAACTCAAGAATAAATAGGAGATGGACTTCATTAACCAAATTCTATAAACATATCAATAACGATTTCCATTTCATTTTCATTAGCAACTTCATTCGCCATAATAAAGGTATTACAAGTTTTATACATCATTGCCAAACATCAATATTTCTCTTTTAAATTCCCATGCCCGACACTACCCACAACCTGTCTACTGAGCCTCTAAATACAATTGAAGAATAATATGGAAATGGCGGCAACAAGGCTCCGGCTATACCTTATATAAACATCAAAACAAGATCCCAGAACAGAAGTGGCATGAGCCACATAGGGCCCCGAAAGGAAAGGGGCTCACCGAATCAGCTGACGGGAAGTGATGAGGAGCTACGGTCGGTAGACTGGAGTACCTACTATGGATCCACCTACAATCATAACACGAATGTAGCGCCCCCGACAAAAGGGACGTCAGTACATTTGAATTGTATTGGTATGTATGAACAAACTTTTCCCCAAGTAAACTCAAACCATACACAAGTAGGTAACAGTAATAGAAACAACATAGATCACTTTTCCACCCATATTACCTCGGCCACCCTTATTACCTCGGCCACCCTTATAACTTCGTGTTGCGGCACGCAACCCGATCCCACCGTACAGTTACAATTCACAAACAACACAACAACAACAACAATTCATAGAGAACAACAACAACACTTCTCAAGAAGTAACAACAACAATTCACAAAGAATTTCCATAACCATCAATACCATTGTCCATCATTTTCAACAATTCATATGCAATTTAAGTCACCACAATAATTACCAACAACAAGCAAAATATGTTATTACCACAGTTGTTCCAATTGCATCATTTACGATTTCCTTCCATCATTTGTTTCTCAGCTCTTACCACATAACTCTTTCACAATCACACATTTAGTTTATTGCCAATTACTTGCACCATTACATCGGGAGACTTAGCCACAAACACTCAAATCAAGAAAATCACAAGAATTTCACAAACAATCCACGTAGATATCATATACCAAATACTCGTACACCAAATAAGGTGATTTTGCAGAGGTCAAAGTTAGCCATACATACCTCAAAGAGCTTTTCCTTAAGTTACTANGCTCATTTGAGCATTTTATCAAATATTAGATGAGCATCTTAATCTCAAATATCTTTTTCATGGTTTTCCTTCATTCCCCAAACAATCTTACTTATTTATGTTAAACAATCTTCCCATAAACCTAGATTGGACATGCATGTATACACAATACTAATACACCCAAGAATCATACCTCATCAACCCATCTTATACTCCAAACTCGAAATTAAAACCTAGGGTATAGAATCTTACCTCTTGGATGAAGAACTTGTGATTGGGTTCTTTGATTCTTGAAAATTGATGCAAGATTTGGATGATTTAAATATTGGGTTCCTCCTTCTCTCTCTAAAATGCTCTCACCTCTCTCTAAAATCAGTAGAAAATGACCCCAAATGAATCCCCAAAGGCTATATATTCAAATGGGGTCGTGTTATAAAAATTATAAAATTAACCCTCCGATGTCAAGTATGCTACCGTAGAATCCACCGTAGAATGGGTATACAGGTTGCAGATTCGTCGCAGAACTCGTTGTCCAAAACTGGGCTTTTCTGCCTCATTCTGCGACCATTCTGCGATCGCAGAATGGTTATGCGGTCCGCAGAGTTAAATCTGTGATCGCAGATTTCATGCAGAATCGTATTTTTCCAGCTTTTGGTAATTTGATCATAACTTTGTGTAGGAATGTCCAAATGATGAACGGTTTAAAGCGTTGGAAACTAGACTCGAAGAAATTTCATTTGATAGGTTATACATTACCTAAAACCTTATATATATATTTAGATAGTATCGTTCAAAGTATGGACTAGTGCAAGATCGTTGGGAATTTTAGCCTATTATGGACTTTTCCAATTTTTCTTAGACTTAGGCCTTTCCTTGTATCCCAAATTACTTACCATAAGACTTATACATATATTTACCAATCCAATGGATGTACACAATATTAAGCACATAAAAATATCATAATAAGCCTACGTGACACCATGAAGTCCTAAATTACTTAGCGAAAATTTTCGGGGCCTTACATATGTCTTCAAATTTTTGAGTGCATGTTGACAATCCTTAGTCCATTCGAATTGATCTTGATTTTTAAGAGCTGAAAAGAATTTAAAGCACTTTTCTGATGATTTGAAAGTAAATTTCCCCAAAGCTGCAATTTTTCCTGTCAACCTCTACACTTCTTTTTTACTTGTAAGTACGTCAGGGATTTCTTCAATGGCTTTAATCTGCACTGGATTCACCTCAATACAACGGTTAGAAACAAGAAAACCTAAAAACTTACCTGATGCAACACTGAATGCACATTTCTCAGGATTTAGTTTCATATTGAATTTTCGCAAGATCTGAAACGTATCTGATATGTGCGATATATGATCCCCTGACTGTTGAGTTTTAACGAGCATATCATCTATGTAGACCTCCACAGTTTTTTCCAAATGTTCTTGGAACATCTTGGTCACCAGTCTTTGATACGTTGCACCAGCATTTTTGAGACCAAAAGGCATTACTTTATAAAAGTAAGTCCCCCCGTCTGTTATAAATGAAGTTTTTTCTTCGTCCATGGGATCCATTTTGATTCGGTTGTACCCTGAATAGGCATCTAAAAAGCTTAACA
Source organism: Nicotiana glauca (assembly GCA_026770625.1). Taxonomy (NCBI): domain Eukaryota; kingdom Viridiplantae; phylum Streptophyta; class Magnoliopsida; order Solanales; family Solanaceae; genus Nicotiana; species Nicotiana glauca. The sequence continues at coordinate 142,415 of MU702385.1, read as the reverse complement.
ACTCATGTCCCGCAGTAGCATCAATTAGTTGATCTATATATGGTAATGGAAAAGAATCTTTAAGACAAGCTTTATTGAGGTCTGTGTAATCTACACAAACTCGCCATTTACCGTTCTTTTTTGGTACCACAACAGTATTGGATAACCAATTAGGATACTTTACCTTGCGGATAGACCCAATTTTTAGTAATTTTTGGCCCTCATCTTGAATCACCTAATTTTTGAAAGTTCCTTGCTTTCTCTTTTTTTGTTTGACAGGTGGATATGATGGGTCTTTATTCAACTTGTGAGTCATTACCTTCGGTGGTATTCCGGTCATATCAGAGTGGGACCAAGCAAAACAATCCACGTTAGTTGTCAAAAATTCAATTAATTTACCTTTCATGTCTTGGCTTAGATTGGCCCCTATGTAGACTTTTCTTTCAGGCCATTGTGTAAATAATACTACAGCCTGTAGTTCTTCAATCGTTGTTTTGATATTTTCATTTTCCTCTGGTTCTTGAATGAAATTAGGCGTTGAGTCCACATCTGTTCGTTCTTGTTCAGTTGAGGTTTGCGTTGTGGTATCCTCAACTGGATTCTGTAATTGCTATTTTTCTTCTTTCTCGTACTTGAATCTGCTATGGAGTTGATGATCCTAGATGTCTGTTGATCTCCACGAATTTGATATATTCCCCGCGGTGATGGAAATTTAATAACTTGATGTAAGGTCGATGGAACGACATCCATCTCGTGGATCCATGGCCTCCCGAGAATTATGTTGTAAGCTATTTCCATCTCCACCACCTGAAACTTCATATCTTTGACAACTCTTTCTGCGAATGTAGTAAGTATAACTTCCCCTTTCGTCACGACGCTGGAATTATCGAATCCAGACAATGTATGCGCTTTTGGTACTAGTTTATCTTCAGCTTGCATCTCATGTAGTACTCTTAGAAGAATAATGTTCACGGAACTACCTGGATAAATCAAAACTCATTTCATATTAGTGTCATGTACAAGTAGAGATATTACCAGTGTGTCGTTATTTGGAGTTAATACGCCATCCATATCCGTATCATCAAACGTGATATTTTCTTCCTCCAAAACATGCCGCACCCACTTCCCGTGGGTAATTGTGACTTTGGAAACTTTATTGGCTGCTGTATACGTCATGCCATTGATTTCTTCACCTCCAGTTATAAAATTGACGGTTCTTTTGGGAGAAGGCAGTTTAGGTGGATCCTGTCTATTCTTCATGTATGCTTGCTTACCTTTCTCACTGAATAACTCGGTGAGATATCCTTGCTTTAACAGATGATCAACTTCACCCTGTAGCAACCTATAATCTGAGTTTTGTGACCATGATCATTGTGAAATTCGCACCAGTGTTCAGGATTGCGCCTGTTTGAATTTGATCTCATTTCTTTTGGCCACCGCACCTTATCACCCATGCTTCTTAAAACAGCTACGAGCTCGGAAGTGCTTACATTAAAATTATAACCGCCAAATCATGCCTTCAAGTTTCTATCATCATCCCGTGACTCTCGTTTGTTACGATCATTCCCAAACCTCGATGATGGGCCCGGTTCTCTATTTCTAGATCTATGATCGTACCTTGAATGATCATGCTTTGACCATGTATCTTTTCCCGCTGGCCCCATGTATGGTTCGTATCTATTTTTACCTGACCATTTTTCTATTTTTGCCCATCTCGAACTTACCTTTTCCTCTTTTTGAGACCGTGAGATAATATCTTCTTCTATCCTTAGCTTCGTGCTATGCCTGTTGTATACGTCATTCCATGTTATTGCTGGGAATTCACGAAGACTTTCCTTGAGTCACCTCGTGGCTTCTGAGCTTTTCTTATTGAAATTACTAGTGAAAGCTATAGCTGCCCAATTGTCTGGTACACGTGGTAACGTCATTCTTTCACGTTGGAACCTATCCACGAACTCTCTGAGCAACTCGGAGTCCCCTTGTTTGATTTTGAAAATGTCCTCCATTCTCTTTTCGACTTTTTGAGCTCCCGAATGTGCTTTGATAAATGAATCTGCAAGCTCAAAAAAAAAATTTATGGAATTTTTGGGTAAAAGAGAATACCATGTTAATGCTCCCTTAGTGAGTGTTTCATCAAAATTTTTGACCAATACTGATTTAATTTCTTGTTTGGTCAAATCATTGCCTTTTATGCCAGTTGTGAATGTAGTCGCATGGTCTTGTGGATCAGTAGTTCCATCGTATTTTGGAATATCGGGCATGTTGAATTTCTTTGGAATTGGGAGAGGAGCAGCACTTGGCTTCCAAGGTTGTTGTGAATATTTGTCCATATCTATCCCTTTGATTATAGGCGATACTCTAGGTATTTGCTCTATGCGGTCACTTTGCTCCTTGAGCTATTTCTGCTATGTTAATACTAAATTTGTAAATCAGAATTGACTAAGTTACCTGGTTCTCCATCTCGTGACTCGCTGGGGATTCCACCACTACCTGAATTAGCAATCCTAGAACGAGGGTTTTCCAAAGTGTTATTATTTGGAATTGGTGTTCATGGTGCAACAGGTAATTGGCTGGCAAAGGCTTCAAGAGATTGATTAACTTGTTGAGCGATTAGCTTTTGCAAAGCTTCGTTGATAGCTTCATCGTTGTCAAATTAAACAATTGCATTTGAGTGAGATCCATCAGGAGTGCCTTCTCGAGACCGTCGAGGCGAACTTTGTGGAGAAGGGATCAGAGTGCACTCATCTTGTGGGTCCCCTTGGAGTTGATGGTTTCCTTGGTTTTCTTGGGTGTTATCATTAAAATTTGATATGATTGATGATGTAACAAAATAGGTTAGGTTAAGAAAGAATAGATAATCAGATTCCCGGTAACGTAACCAATTTGTTTAAAGAAAAAGTAGAATTTCGGTCAAAGCTTTATTTTTAGAAAAACTCGGGTTACTGATAATAGAAAATGAACAAACGAAATTGATTTTGATAACAATAAGATAGATAGCAGAAAACAAAGTAAATCAGTATATTCAGTTGATATTTTGTATCCTTACAAATGATCAGTCTTCTCCTTTTTATAACTATCTCTAAGTAATACATTTTACCTTTGTCATAATAAAGTCATTATAGACAATTAAAGGCATTAAATGCTACATACATAATCATCGCAATTTAATACAGATTCTCTAATGTTTTCAGTATTTAATGCTTATTAAATACTGTATCTGTACTCTCTTGTGCTATCAGATTCATTCTTCTTAACTTTTAGATTTAAATAGGTACGAGCGTCGAGTCTTTTGAATATCTGCTCGTGCCTCTGCTCGTACCTGTTGCAACTCGTGCCTCCTCGCTTACCATCATTCTTTGACTAGCCTTTGTGTCATGACACATCATATTTCAATCACTTCAATATGTAAACTCAATTTTTATCAATAAATTGGTTCCCGATAACGGAACCAATTTGTTTAACAAAAAAGTGAAATTTCGGTCAAAGCTTTATTTTTAGAAGAACTCGGGTTACTGATAATCGAAAATGAACAAAAGAAATTAATAATGATAAAAATAAGATAGATAGCAGAAAACAAAGTAAATTAGTATATTCAGTTGATATTTGGTGTCCTTACAAATGACCAGTCTTCTCCTTTTTATAGCTATCTCTAAGATATATGTTTTGCCTTTATCATAATAAGGTCATTATAGACAATTAAAGGCATTAAATGCTACGTTACATAATCATCATAATTTAATACAGATTCTCTAACGTTTTCAGTATTTAATGCTTATTAAATATTGTATCCGTACTCTCTTGTGCTGCCAAATTTATTCTTCTTAACTTTTAGATTTAAATAGGTACGAGCATCGAGTCTTTTGAATATCTGCTTGTGCCTTTACTCGTACCTGCTGCAACTCATGCCTCCTTGCTTACCATTATTGTTTGACCAACCTTCGTGTCATGACACGTCATCTTTCAATCACTTCAATATGTAAACTCAATTTTTACCAATACAGATAGTCCCCCCACTTGCCATTTATTCATCAATTGAATATTTGGGAAGTGGATTTTATTAAAGCGGGAATATTTTCTGCCATTAATGCTATGTTAGAATCGACGCTTCAATTGCCACTTCCATTTAATTCCTATTACACGTGGCACGCTTTTATTTTCTTTGCGACTTTGCAGTGCTTTTTAAGGCCTTTTTACGGCTTCACTAAACACGAAGCGACAACTCTCATTATGACCTTTCCATCATTGCACCTTTCTTTGACGGTTGCTTCTTAGTATAAATATAGTTCTCATCTTTGTCTTTCTCACATAAAGTTCAAAGCTTTCAGAATATTCAATTCTTGTTCTTCACCTTCCTCGTACTGTTATGTCTTCATCAAACACCTTTCTTTGACGATTTGTACTACTTATTCTTTAGAGCGATTGGCAGAGATATATATTCGGGAGATTGTTCGGTTGCATGCTGTCCCAGTTTCCATCATATCAGATCAGGGCACTCAGTTCACCTCTCAGTTTTGGCAGATGGTTCAGCGAGAGTTGGGTACCCAGGTGTAGTTAAGCACAACCTTTCACCCTCAGATGGACGGACAGTCCGAGCGCACCATCCAAATATTGGAGGATATGCTACGCGCCCGTGTTATTGATTTTGGAGGGTCATGGGATCGGTTTCTACCACTTGCAGAGTTTTCCTACAATAACAGCTATCATTCCAGCATTCAGATAGCACCGTATGAGGCTTAGTATAGGAGACGGTATATATCTCCAGTTGGTTGGTTCGAGCCCGAGGAGGCTAGATTGTTGGGGACAGATTTGGTTCAGGATGCATTGGAGAAGGTGAAGGTGATTCAAGAGAGACTCCGTACAGCACAGTCGAGGCACAAGAGTTATGCGGACAAGAAGGTCCGAGATGTATCCTATATGATTGGTGAGAAGGTCTTGCTGAAGGTTTCACCCACGAAGGGTGCTATGAGATTCGGAAAGAAAGGGAAACTGAGTCCGCGGTTCATTGGGCCTTTTGAGATACTTAGGAGGATTGGGAGGTGGCTTATGAGCTTGCCTTGCCACCCAGCTTGTCGGGCGTACATCCAGTTTTTCATGTTTCTATGCTCCAGAAGTATATTGGGGACCCGTCCTATGTTTTGGATTTCAGTACAGTTCAGCTGGAGGGTGACTTGACTTATGATGTAGAGCCAGCAACCATTTTGGATCATCAGGTTCGGAAGTTGAGGTCAAAGGATGTTACTTCGGTGAAAGTGTGGTGGAGAGGTCGGCCCGTGGAGGACGCTACCTGGGAGACCGACCGGGAGATATGGAGCAGATATCCTCACCTATTTGAGGCTTCAGGTATGTTTCTTGACTCACTCGAGGATGAGCATTTGTTTAAGTTGGGAAGGATGTGACGACCCGACCCGTCGTCACGGGAGTTACCGCCCCATTTTCCCTATTTTCTGCTTCTTTATGCTTCATTATCAGAGTCTTGTGTGAATGGGCTGATTTGGATTGGCTTTAGAAGGAAATGAAACACTTATTTTTGGCCAAAAGTTCTTTTGGCAAAAAAAAAAAAAAAAAACACTTTTGGCCAAAAATAAGCTTGGCCAAACAGGCTATTAGTCTCTTTAAGGAAGTCTTGTTTTGGAAAATTCAATCGGATGTTGACTTATGAGTTAGAGGGCTAGGATATGGATTCCGATGATTTGGTTAGCTTCGGGGGATGATTTGCGACTTGAGAGTGTGATCAGAAATAATTTTGGAGGTTCGGTGTAGAATTAGGCTTGAATTGGCGAAGTTAGTATTTTTGCGAATTCCGATTGATAGGTGAGATTTTGATCCGAGGGTCGGAATGGAATTCCGAGAGTTTCTGTAGCTCCTTTAGGTGATTTTGGATGTGTGTGCAAAATTTCAGGCCATTTGGAGGTGATTTGGTTAGGTTTTTGATCAAATGCGTATTTCAGAAGTTTTTAAAGAACTTAGGCTTGAATCCGATGTAATTTGATGGTTTTGGTGTTAATTGAGGTGTTTTGATGATTGGAACAAGTTTGGATGATGTTTTAGGAAGTGTTGGTGCTTTTGGTTGAGGTCCGGGGGGCCTCGGGGTGATTTCGGATGGCTAACGGAAGGTTTTTTGGACTTAGGATGTTGCAGAAATTGCAAGTTCAGTGTTACAGACTTTTGTTCTCTGCGATTGCAGGAGGGGACCTGCGATTGCATAAGAGGATTTTGAGGGGGTGTTTGGTTGTTCAATGCGATCGCAGAGGGAGGCTTGCGATCGCACAATGTGAAGTTGATCTGGGAATTAAGTAGAAAATTGTTCAATGCGATCGCAGGTGAAGGTGTGCGATCACATAGTTTAAGGATCTTGTGAATTGCAATCGCATGGATATATTCGCGATCGCATAGTGTTAAATTTGGAGCTGGAATTATTGTGCATTGCGATCTCAAGCCTGGGGCTGCGATCGTATAGAGGAAAAAGGAATCTAGGCAGAAGGGTTTTAAAATATTTTGTTCCGCGAGGTTAAGTCATTTTCCACCATTGTTGAGCATCCTTGAGAGCTTTTGGATGAGAATTGAAGAGGGTTTCAACTGGGATTGATTGGAGGTGAGTCCTATGAACTAAAAACATGATTTAATTGTAGAATCAACCTAGAAATTCATGAAAACTTAGCAAAAAGGGGAAGAACTAGGGCTTGAAATTTGATATTGCAAATTGGGTTTTGATGGGTCATTTGAGCTCGAATTGGGGAGTTTTTGGTATGTATGGACTCGTGTCGAGATAAGGAATCCGTTGATGTTAAATTTTTTGATTTTTGAGAAGTGGGCCCGGGGCTCGGGTTTTGCTAATTTTGAGATTTTTGCTATTTTTCGATTGTTTTTGATTGGGTATTGTTCCATTGGCATATTGTGACGTATTCATTGTGGTTTTGGTCAGATTCAACACGCGAGGAGGTCGATTTGAGAGGCAAGGGCATAGCGAGCTAGGATTTTGGCCGGCTTGAGGTGAGTAATAGATGTAAATGATGTCCTGAGTGTTTGAAACCCCGGATTTGCGCATCGTAGTGCTATATTGAGGTGACTTGCATGTCGGATAGCGAGTGTGTGGTAGAGCACCGTTGGGGATTGTGACTTGGTCCATCCCGGTAGATGAATATATTGCGTATTTGACTGGAATTCACTTATTGTCATTATGACTTGAGCTGATTGTTATATTTGGGCTTCGTACCAATTGATTGAATCCTTCAGGGATTGCTACTACTGGTTTCTTACCATTTTTTTACATATTATTGAACTCAGTCCTAGTATTTAATACTATTTTTCAAACTCAACCACTCTTTCTCAAACTCGAAACTTAAATGCTATTTTAATGAAGTTTGGGCTGAATATTTCTATATTATTGTGCCCGAGGGGCTTATGTGGTTTTGGACTGAGTAAGGGGATCGGGCTGTGCGCCGCAGTGGTAATATATTGATATTGATATGAGACCGAGGGCCTAGTTGATGCCACGAGATGGCTTATTATTGCGCTTGGGCCGTAAGGGGCCCCTCCCGGAGTCTGCACACCCCAGTGAGCGACGTCGACGATAAATAAATGGAGCGGGCTGCACGCCGCAGCAGGTACTAGAGAGTACCGGACTATGTGTTGCATTTCATATTTGACTGTCATTTACTTTCTTATCCGTTGTAGTATTTCCATAATTGTTGTTATTGGTTCACTGACTTAATACTACTTGGCTTAAGTTGATGTATTTATAGAATTACTTTGTGCCTATTCAGGATTTCTTATTCTCAGCCTTTATTTATGTTTATTACTCACTGGGTCGGAGTACTCACATTACTCCCTGCACCTTGCGTGCAGATCCAGGTACACCTGAGGCTGTGTGAGGATTTTTCTGCCTAGCAGCTTATCTGGGAGTATCAAGGTAGCTGCATTTGACGTCCGCAATCCTGATCTTCCTTCTATCCTATTTGTTTTATTTCCGCATTTCTAAAGAACGATATGTAGTAGGTTGATACTCATGTACTAGAGGCTCAGACTTGTGACACCAGATTCTTCGGGATGTGTAGTTGTTTTATATTTGGGATTTCCGCATGTTTAACTCTATTTCAGGATTTCAGTATTATGACTTAGTAATTTATATGTGTAATTAATTCATGAGCTGTATAAAATGGTTAAGGTTATTAAATTGGTCGGGCTTGCCTAACAGTGTGTTGGGTGCCATCACGACCGGGGTTGGGGTCGTGACATGCAGGGTTTTTTGCAGTTCTGAAGTCCCCTTCCACTTTATCATAGCTGTGTATTTATTTCAGCCAACTTTATTTTCACTCAAACCTTTATTTGTATTATTATAGTAGCTCGTGCACTTGTGACACCAGTTCTGGGATGATTTTTAGACACCGCTATCATTGTGGATTAATCCCTTTATTTTAGATTATATTTTCTCATTGTTTAGTTGTTATTAATTTTAATTAAAATTGTAAAAAATGGTTAATATTATTCTAACGTTGGCTTGCCTAGCAAGTGAAATGTTAGGTGCTATTACGGTCCCAAAGGTGAGAATTTTGGGACATGACATACTAGGGATGTCTATCTTCTTGATTTCCCATGTGACATATTATCATATCTTCTGTTCATGGGTCTTAGAAAAATATGTAGTTGATAAAGTTTATCCGAAAGGTATATTGATCTTATTAACATATTTCTTATGCATTTCATGCATTTATACATGCACATTGACATATATATGGAAAAATATTACGGCATTATATACGCACCACCACCTGATCAACTAGTATATATTGATGATTTTGCCCACAGTGGCCGAGATGATATGACGGGGATGCCTTCAGAGGCTTGATGATTTTATGTACACTTATACCTATGCATGATATGATATTTATACGCACGTGCATGACATTATAAATGTTTCAGGATTTACAAAGTCATTTAGACTTATAGGTCTTTACTCCATGTTTCATCTATGTCTTACATATTGATTTTCATGCCTTACATACTTAGTACATTATTCTTACTGACGCCCCTACTTCCCGGGGCCTGTGTTTCATGCTCGCAGGTACAGGTAAACAGGTTGACAGTCCCCCTTCTTAGGATCCTTGATCAGTGAGAGTTGGTGTGCTCCATTTGATCCGGAACTGCTTTGGATTTTGGTACGATATGCTTGTATACATATATGGGTATGACTGGGCCAGTCCCGTACTTTGTACACTTGAATACTCTATTAGAGGTTTGTAGATAGTTATGTATAGTTGGATACTACATGGCCTTGTCGGCTTCCAGTTTTGGATAAATAGTGTCATGACCCATTTTCCATAATAGATCGTGATGGCGCCTGACACCATTTGTCAGGCCGGCCAACACGGAAAAATAATTAAATCCCAATTTACCCTTACTAAAAACCATTATGATAGAAGTTTTCCCAAATTAAAGTCATAAATCAGTACGGATCAATAAAATGAAAAGACAGTTATACAACCCAAAATAACGTCTACCACTGTGTGTGTGCCAGAACCTGGTGTCACAAGCTACGGGCAACTAGTAGAATATACATAACATGAATAATACCCTATCCTACTGTCTGAATCAGGATAGACAGAAACAACAAAAATACAAGGAAGACTTCTTCG
>MU702385.1:88574-115191 GCA_026770625.1 Nicotiana glauca | reverse complement strand
CCTCGTAGTCGGTCACAAACATCTGACCCTGCTCAAGGTGCTCAAACTGATACCGCAGCTCTTCCCTCTCAGAGGCCGGAATATACCTGTCCAGGAACAACTGTACGAACTGACCCCAAGGGATGGGAGGAGAACCGGCGGGCCTACCAAGAACATAGGACTGCCACCACCTACGGGCCCTGCCCTCAAGCTGAAAAGTAGTGAAGTCGACTCCATGCGACTCCAATATCCTCATAGCGTACAGTCTGTCCCTGCACCTATCGATAAAATCCTGGGTGTCCTCATGACGCTCACCTCCGAAGACTGGGGGGTGAAGTCTGGTCCATCTGTCTAGTAACTTCTGCGGATTGAACTCCGCAGCCAACCTAGGCTGGGCTACCGCTGCAGCAACTGGCTAAACCCCCTCTGCGGGTAGTGCACCCGCTGTCTGATATACCGCAGCTGCATGAACTGGAGCCTGAGCAGTGGGGGTCTGTGCTCCCCCTCCTGCCTACGAAGCAGTTGGATATGCTGGAAATAAACCATCCTGAGTCATGGTGTCCATGATCCGAAGCATACGGCCCATGACCTCCTAAAATCCCGGCGCAGTCATGAAATCTCCCGGAGTAGGCACAGCTGCGGGCGCCTTGCCCTGCTCCTCAATAGTGGGATCCCTCGCATGGTCTGCTGGTGGTGCAACTAGAATAGCTCTGGGACGCCCTCGTCCCCTACCACGAGTTGGTGCCCTTCCCCGGGCTCTACCTCGGCCTCTGGCAACAGGAGGAGCAGCTCCTCCCGGGTCCGAAACGTCGGCGGTATGAGTACTCACCATCTGTGAGAGAATAGAAGAGGAAATTTAGTATACTGACCACTGCACGATGGAAAATGAATAAAGAGTAGTCTTTTCTAACACCTTATAGCCCCTCGAAGATAAATACAGACGTCTCCGTACTGATCTACAACACTCTATTAGGTTTGCCCGTAACTTGTGAGACCTACGTGAACCTAGTGCTCTGATACCATGTTGTCACGACCCATTTTCTATAATAGGTCGTGATGGTGCCCGACACCATTTGTCAGGACAGCGAACACGGAAGAATAATTAAATCCCAATTTATCCTTACTAAAAACCATTATGATAGACGTTTTCCCAAATTAAAGTCATAAACCAGTAGGGATCAATAAAATAAAAAGACAGTTATACAACACAAAATAACGTCTACTACTATGCGTGTGCCGGAACCTGGTGTCACAGGCTACGGGCAACTAGTAGAATATACATAACATGAATAATACCCTATCCTACTGTCTGAATCAGGATAGATAGAAACAACAAAAATACAAGGAAGACTTCTTTGGCTGCGGATCGGCAAGAAGGGAGTGCAACTCACCGTAGAAGTCCCAGATGCGCTCACTGATATGCACCAGAGTGATGTCCGGATCCACCTGCCTCAAATCCTTGTACATTTAAGTACATAAGTGTAGCATGAGTACATAAACAACATGTACCCAGTAAGTATCCCGTCTAATCTCGAAGAAGTAGAGACGAGAGGTCGACTCGATACTTACTAAGGTTAATTAATATATATATATATACGTATGATGTATTCAAAACATGGGATTTACAAGTATCAACAGTTTATAGCAGGTGGTATAAGTCAAGAATCTTACAGCATCAAGTTTATAGCTCATCATATGAGATAATGGCAACACAAAGCATGTATAAGCTTTTCTACAATTAACATGCGCACATAATACCGAGGCGATGTCCCGAACCAATAGAAATAAACTGTGCACTTGCCGAGGTCGACGGCGCGCCTATAGATGCATCTATTCATACCCAGGCGATCGGTCCGATCCACAAATAAGGATAAAATATCAAGTTCACACACATGACATATAAATGGTCAAAATACCAATTCAAATTCAATTAACTATAGAAATATGCTCATATCCCCTTTTTAAGTCTCTAGTACACACTAGGTGTTCATAACAACAATTTAACACAAGAGATATATTTAATAGGCATGTTGTAGGTCCTAAGCTACCCGGACATTTAACATTGTAGTAGCTACGCACGGGCTCTCGTCACCTAACGCGTGCGTAGTCCCCGCATTTAGCAACAAACACTCAAACATTAATCCTAAGGGGATAATTCCCTCTTACGAGGTTAGAAAGGAGACTCACCTCGCTCCGAAGCGCACCTCCGATATCAAGAATAAGCCCAAACCCTCAATTTGTAGCCAAACGAGCACCAACTAATTAAAATAAGCAAGAACTAGTCAATAAGAGCTTACGAGGTCGAATTCTAGTTATTTAAACAATTTTCTAACCATAAATACGAGTTTCCTAAATTCCGACCCCGGGCCCACGTGTCCGGATTCCAATATTTTTTCGAAGGAAGTTGTTCTCTATCACCTAAGGATCACAAATATATGATTTTTAGTTCATTTCATAGCAAATTATAGGATTAAATCTTAGTTTTGGTTAAACCCTAGGTCTAACTCTAATCTCTTGAATTTTACCTAATTTTAGTGTTAAATCTACCTAATGTTTATGTATTTGAACTAAACGTGAGTGGGGATTACTTACTTTGCAATGATGTGTGGAAACTCCCACTTTGGAATCGCCAAAATCGCCTAAGTGTTGAAAGAAATGTAGAAGAAATGAGCTTGAGCTCGAATTAAATGAGCTTCTGTCCCCAGCGATTTTCGCTTCTGCGGAGGGAATCCCGCTTCTGCGGGTACCGCTTTTGCAGAAGTGGGCCGCTTTTGCGGAAAAAGGCCAAGGGGGCCTGGGCCGCTTCTGCGGTCAGGGGTCCGCTTCTGCGATTTCCCCTGGGCTTGGCCCCTTCCGCTCCTGCGATAAAACGACCGCTTCTACGGTCTCGCTTCTGCGATCCAAGAGCCGCAGAAGCGGTTATTACAGAAGCAACAGATGCAGTTTTTTCCAAGTTTTCAACTTCACTCGAACCTCGACCATTTGACGCTCGGGGCTCGGAACATACCGACAAGTCTGAAATCACGAGGCGGACCTACGCGAACCCTCGAAATACTCAAAATAATGCTAAATCGAGAAATCAACCCCCAAAATCAAATGAATCAATTCATTGAACTTCAAGTTCTTAATTCTCCTTCAACGGGTCAAAACGCCCTTAAACTACTCGGATTGACACCAAATTTTACGGGTAGGTTAACTGATATTTCGGACTTGTACCAAACTTCGAAATCGAAATCCTAACCTGATACCTATGAAAACAATGATTTCTTAGTTTATTTAATTCTTCGAAACTTAAACTTAATAATTTTACATAAAAATTCATTACTCGGGCTAGGAATCTCGAAATTCGATTTCGGGCATACGCCCAGGTCCCATATTTTCCCACGGACCCTTAGAAATTGTCAAATTACGATTCCGGGTCCGTTTTCCCAAAATGTTGATCGAAGTCAAACTTGGCCTTCTTAAAGGAACTTAAGGAAGCAACTAGGCTTAATCTCGCTCAGAACTCTTCTAACTTCCGAACCATCCGTCCCTGCAAGTCATAATTTAGCTAAAGCAAGTGCGAAAAGTATTATTTAAGGGAACGGGGTTCAAAAATATAAAACGACCAGTCGGGTCGTTACAAATAGTTATCTATAGCAGCTCTGTCGGCTCGCCCTACCGTATTCTACATGTATATGTACATATCTCTTTTGGACAGGTTTCCCTCATGTATGTTATTCCCGTAATTCAGCAGGTTATTGACATATATTATTTATGTTTATATCTTAGAAGCATGCTTAAGGTGTTCGATAGGTAGGACTCGGACACTCGTCATGGCCCATCGATTTGGGTCATGACATTAATGGGAGAAGTTATATCAATTCTCTAAGCTTACGTTTTTAATGCAGTCTATTCATCTATAAGAATTTCATAAGTTAATTACACTTAAAAACATAGGATGCATGATCGTCTAGAGAGAAATAAGAAAGACAACATAAATAAAGGGAATTAAATTACCTCCATGAAACTGATGACTAAAGATTGTTTTCTAGGTATACCTTCGGCAATACATTCCTACTCGGTTTTTACATGTTTTTTTTCTTCAAATAAGGCAGGTTTCATGAATATACAAAATTGAGATGATTTCGTATTTCTATTTATTAGGAGAAATAACAAAATGACTATTCAAAAATATTAGGCTAATAACTAAATGCCTATTTTGCCTACTATATACAAAAATAAAGTATAAAAATTCGAATACACTTTACCGCTTGTTTGGATGGTTGTTACTTGTTGTATTGTATCGTATTGTTATTTTAAATACGACGTTTGTTTTTATTGTTATTTAAATTTTATTTTATCACTTACATAACGAAGGAAAGTGTCACTTTATGGAACGATGGATTTGGTGCGGTGGCGTCGTCTTGCTTATAGTTAAATAATCATATTTTATCTTTCGCCCTACTTTTTTATATAATAATTCTGCTTCGTATCCTATTTTTTCTTAGTAATGTTGCAAGTTTATTCTTCATATATTGGTGCGTGACAACATGAAACGACGGCAAACGATATAATCTATCCAAACGTTGTATTCATCAAACAATACAATAACAATACAGTACAATACAATACGATACATTATGAAATGACACGTCACAATAATCCAAACAAGCGTTTAGAAAATAATTATTTCCGTAGTCAAGAAACCCGCCTATATTCAACTTAATTTATTATCATTTTAAAAATTTAGTAGATCTCATAAATTATCTTCTTAGTATAATTTCTGAGTTTATTATTAATTCGTACTCAACATTCCAAATAATTATAGTAATAGTTAATTTAAAACTTTTGAAAGTTAAATATACAATATATAGAATAATATCATTAATGGAATAGTCTTGTATATTTTGAAGTATTTTAATATATAAAAATGTTTCACCTAGCTAAATCAAAACACAATTTTTTTTTACTCCGTTATCTTCCAAAAATGTCGTACGTTCTCTTTTATTGATTTAATTTTCGGTTGTAATGCTATTATGCTAGCGCTGTCCAAATGGGCAACTTCTAACAATTACCTCTGTAATTCTCGTACTTAAATTATCAATGAAATCCTCCGTTTGAGCGCAAAGAAAAAAAGAAAAGAATTTTAAATATCACCGAAGTGGTTACGTCCTCTTTCATTAGTCTTCTCAATTCTTTCCTTTTCTTATCATTAATTTATTATTAAGTGCAAAATTTTATATAAAGTAAAATATTAATATTTTTAAAGCTCTAATTAAATATCAAGGCTTTCTACGTATCCCTAATAAGGAAGGATGTAATATATAAAATCTAGTTAATTTGTCGTCCTAAATATTAGGAAAATAATTAAATTACTATTCCTACATATTAGGAAAATAACTAAATTACTATTTTATCCAATATAAACTCTATTTTTAAAAGGGTAAAAAAGGCGAACGATATTCCGCTGAGCGTCTTCATGCTTTTAATATAATATAGACTATTTTATTGTTATTTTTAATTATTTTATACAGTCGTCTCCTCAAGAGTAATCTTGAGCAACGGTAAAGTTGTCTGCATGTGACTTATTGTCACCATCCAAAATCCACTAATCGTGATGTCACCTAACCCAACCCGCTAGGTAAGCCAACAATTAACTATTCAATTTCAATAATATTAATTAAATAATTAAGCAAAGTGATTTTCTGAATCTTTTACATTTCCCAAGGACTGGTAGTACAAATCATGAGCTTCTAAGAATAGAGTTTACAAAGCTGATATGAAGTAGATACATCATCTGATTGAAAAATATATAAATAGAGTTTCATAATTCTAAGACTACCATGAACAAGAGGCAGCTACGACGCAGGTACATCCTCCAATTCTAATACCAACTTGTCACGACCCTAAAACTGACTCAGTCGTGAGCGTGCCTATCGTGAAACTAGGCCAGCCGACACAAACCCAAAATCGACTAGAAGATCATAAAAGTCAATTTAAGTCATTAATTAACTAAAATTCCATAATATGAGTTTAAATAACTAGTGCGGAAGAAAAATAACACAAGCCCGACATCGGGGTGTCACCAGTAATGAGCAACTACGAAGTCCGTCAAAGTACAAGGAACGCTAACTTATCAGAACATAGAAAATACTAAGACAGTCTGAATAAGGTAAGAAGGAGAGTGCAGGGCTGTGAACGCCAAGCAGCTACCTTGCCAACTCCAGAGACCTGCTGGAAGACCGATCAACACTCACTATCGCATCCCGAGACTCCTGGATCTGCACACAAGGTGCGGAGAGTAATGTGAGTACACCAGCTCAGTAAATAATAAAAGTAAAAGCATCTGGGCAATAAGAAATCAGATAATTCCACATCATAATGCTACAACAAACAGTATATTTTCAAATGGTACAGAAATCAACTTAATTTGTAAAAACAGACTCAGTTTCAGTAAAAACATTTCCTTTTAAAAAGCTTTCAATAGTTTCGAACAAGTGATGATAAATAGTGAATAAAAATAATAGAAAATTTTAACAGCCCCTCGGGCAAGACATGTATCATAAATCGCCCCTCGGGCAAAATATCAACAGAACCAGCTTCTCGGGCTACCTCACAATCACTCATAATCAGCCCCTCGGGCAATAACATAATCAAAATCAGCCCCTCGGGCAACATCACATCACATACACTGGGTACCTGCGCTCAATGGGGGTGTTCAGACTCCGGAGGGGCTCCTACAGCTCAAGCGCTATCACAAGCCATCTCGTGGCATAATAAATCCGGCCCTCAGCCTATCATGTATCACAAATCAGTATAATATGCTGCAACGTGCAGCCCGATCCCATGATATCCTCACAACACAGGCCCTCGACCTCACTCAGTAAGAAACCTCTCATGCCACTCAGGCTAGCAGTAAAACAGGTGCTCGGTCTAAATATCATTAATAGAATCAAGATGGAGTAAATAGAATCGAGTTATGAAATCAGTAAAATATAGCATGAATGAGTATAAATATAAACCAAAAATAGTGAGGAAAATAGTATAAAAAAGCATCTATGGGTCCAAACAGTCAACACGAGGCCCAAACACGACATTCAGCCCCAAACGTAGTGATACTTTCCAAAACAAAACAATATCAATAGTTTTCAATCAAATACACAACTTAATAGTCGTACGGGACGGACCAAGTCACAGTCCCCAAGGGTGCACGACCCCACGCTCGTTATCTAGCTTGTGAGCCACCTCGAAGTAGTGAAACAATGTGAAATCCGGGGTTTCATACCCTCAGAACAACATTTACAATCATTACTTACCTCAAACCGGTCCAAACTCTAGCCCGCGATGCCCTTGCCTCTCGACTCGGCCTCCGAATTCTCCAAATCTATCCAAAGTCAGTATCATACCATTAGTACGCGCTAAAGGAACAAGGCCCAAGCGAAAATAATCAAATTAACTCAAAAATCCCAAAATTGGCCAAACCCGACCCCCAGACCCACGTCTCGGAATTCGACAAAAATTACACAACTAAAATTCTTATCCTCCCACGAGTCTATAAATATTAAGAACATCAGAATTGGACCCCAAATGGCCCCTGAAATCCCCAATAGAAACTCTCCAATACCAAGTCCTAATTTACCAATTTTAACCCTTAATTTCCAACACTTTCATGCCTAATCAGTGAGATAATGCCATATAATCAAGTATTGGGTTCAAAAATCTTATCTCCAAGTGTTATCCCTTGAATCCATTTTCAAATTCCCTCAAAAAGCTCTCAACCCGTCTAAAAAATGGTAGATTTATATAGTTTTTGCCCAGGCATTTCCGCACCTGCGGACAAATTATCACACCTGCGGACCGCATCTGCGGTCAACACAACCGCATCTATGGTTTTTCATTAATCCTCAAACGTCGCACTTGCAATCCAGGTCTTGCACCTACGGGCTCGCAAATGCTGTCCAAACCTCTGGTCCTACGGCCAAATCCGCTCCTGCACACAACTCCATGCACTTGTGATCATCGCACCTGCAGTCCTCAATCCGCAGGTGCGGAAACAACAAAAGCAGAAAATTTCTGCAGCTCCATTCAAGTTCCAAATCTTCCGTCAACCCTCTGAATTCATCTCGAGGCCCCCGAGACCTCAACCAAAAGTACAAACAAGTCATATACCACTATTCAAACTTATACCAATCCTCGGAACACTCAAAACAATGCCGAAATACTAAATCACCCTCGAATTTAAGCCTAAGGATTTCTAAACTTCCAAATTCTGCAAACGATCAAAAAGTCTATCAAACCTCATCTGAATGACCTGAAATTTTGTACACACATCACAAATGACATAACGGACCTACTCTAATTTTCAAAAATTCCATTCCGACCTCGATATCAAAATTTCCAATACCAACCGTAAAACGCCAAAATTCTAATTTCGCCAATTCAAGCCTAAATCTACCACAGACCTCCAAAATACATTCTGATCACTCTCCTAAGTCCCAAATAACCTAAAGAATCTATGTAAACCATAAAAGCCAAATTCCGAGATCATTCACTCACAATTCAAATTTCGATTGACTTTTTCAACCAACGCTTCCAAATAAGAGACTATGTGTCTCATACGACTCCAAAACCAATCCAAACCCGAACCAACCCACACGATACAATGAAATGTAGTTGAACAACACATAAAGAAGTAGAAGGAAAATGGAGAGGTAACTCATGAAACGACCGGTCGTGTCGTTACACCATTGAACACAGTGACATCGACATCGACATCCGAAATTTGCACGTAATGTGCAGGATGTGTAGTATGAGTACAACCGATTCCATGTACTAAAAAGTACCAAACCTAACCTTAGGTTGAAAGTAGTGACGAGCTGTAACATAGGTTGGGTCCAACACCAATAACCAATAGCAGTTCATAACAGCGTAGAGCATATAAACAAGGAACCAATTCAAAGATAAACAGGTTCAACTTTTTGCACAGTTTTTCCGAAAATAGTTCCGCTTTTCAAGAATATCAGTGAAAATCCAAATCCTTTATCGAAATCATCGAAAAAATGAGATAGTTTGAAAAGTTTTTCTAAAAAATCCTTTCCACAATAACTAAAATGTTCCATTTCCTTCTCAAATAACAAGTGTGAAATACCACCCTATTCCCCATATCAATGTGTGTAAAAAATCATGAATGATGTGATGCCGTATAGCACGAGGAAAAATGCATCTCTATGCCTGTATGCCATGTGTGCATGCCAATGCCATGTTTCTCAGAGATGAATCATGTACTCATACTCTCAGAGTACTCAATCTCACTATCTCATACTTTCCACTCATCATACTCAACCACTCAGTACTGTATATTGCTCATACAGCCCAGGGAAGATCCATCTCGGAATATATACATCACTGATCATCAGTCACCCAGTACCGATGAAAGGCCATTCCAGCTCCATGGAGAAGATCCACCTCCAGGTATATATAAGTGCTCAACCACTTGGTACTGTATATGGTTTATACGGTCCAGGGAAGATCCATCCCCGAATATATACATCTCACTGACCGTCAGTCGTTAGTACCGAGGAAAAGGTCAATCCATCCCCATGGAGAAGATCCATCTCCATGCTCAGGGAAGATCCATCCCTAAATATAATCAACCATGCTCACTGGGGGTGTACAGACTCCGGATGGGCTCTTTCAACCCAAACTCTATAATCTGCACGAACAACTCACTTGCTGCACAGACAACTACGTGCTATAGTATTAATATCAGAATAACCGCTGTGGCATGCAGCCCGATCCCATAACTGTCACCCATAATCAGGCTCTTGGCCTCACTCAGTCATCAATCTCTCCAGTCTCTCCCATGGGCTCATAATGTCATAAAAACTGACTCGGAACAATGACATGATGTATCAATAAGTAACAATTGAGACTGAGATATGATATGCATGCATGAATGTGACTGAGTACGTAATATCAATGAAATCAATGAGATGACAACAAGAAACGACCACTATAGGTCCCAAAAATATCAGCATAAATCCTAAACATGATATCTAGCATGATATACAACTCATTTACTTTATCACATGGTGAAAACATAGATATCAACAAAATAAGGCCGCTATTCAATGCCCTGGAAAAAATAGAGTCACAATTCACAGGGTGCACGCTCACACGCCCATCACCTAGCATGCGTGTCACCTCGACATCAATCACATAGCACATAATTTGGGGTTTTATACC
Organism: Nicotiana glauca; assembly: GCA_026770625.1. Classification (NCBI taxonomy): domain Eukaryota; kingdom Viridiplantae; phylum Streptophyta; class Magnoliopsida; order Solanales; family Solanaceae; genus Nicotiana; species Nicotiana glauca. The sequence continues at coordinate 104,985 of MU702385.1, read as the reverse complement.
CTCAACACTAAGTTTAGAAGAGTTACTTATCTCAAACAAGACAATTCCAAATATCAATTAAGCCAAGCGATGCTCCAAGAATGTCATCACACGCGTAGCAACCTCCGAACGGCTCAAAACTGGTCAATAACGGCTAAAATACATCAGATAAATCCCAAGGAAGAAATTACAAATGATAAAGATCGAATCCTAAGTCAAATCCCAAATCCGGCCAAAAATCACGCCTAGGCCCGCACCTCGGAAACCGATAAAACTCACAAAATCAACAAACCATTCAATTACGAGTCCAACTATACTAGTTTCACTCAAATCCGACTCCAAATCGGTGTTCAAAACTCAAAAATTCATATTATGAAACTTTAGGCCAAAACCCCCAATTTCCTCTTTAAATTCATCAACCAATTTCTAAAAATGAAGATAGATTCATGAAATGTAATAAAAACTGAGTAGACAACACTTACGCCAATCCTTGTAATGATATTTTCTCCAAAAATCGCCTCAATCCAAGTACCACATCTCAAAATATGAAGAAAGAACAAAACCCTTGATTTTTATAACACTGCCCAACTATTCTCCATTTGCGATCAAAATGTCGCATCTGCGACCACCGCATCTATGGTCACTACTTCACTTTTGCGACCACAACTCACCAAGTGTAACAACCCGACTGGTCATTTTGAGCTCTAGCGCGTCCTTCAACAGTTTGAGACCATAAGCAGCTTCACTTCAGGTATTATGACTTGTACGCATGGTCGGAATTGAATTTTGGGAAGTTCGGAGTTGATTTGGAAAGTGAATTATCATTTTGGAGGCTTTAAGTTGAAAGAATTAACTAAGATTGGATTTTTGAGTAAACGACCTCGAAATTGGGATTTGAAGGTTCCAGAAAGTTTGTATGATGATTTCGGACTTGGGCGTATGTCTGGATCGGATTTTGGAAGACCCGGGAACATTTCAGCGCCTATTTTGGAAGACCCGGGAAAACTTTAGGTTTTGACTGGAAGTGGACTTTTTGATATCAGGGTCGGAATCCAATTCCGGAAGTTGGAGTAGGTCCGTAATATCGAATATGACTTATGTGCAAAATTTGATGTCAATCGGACGTGACTTGATAGGTTTCGACATCGAATGTAGAACTTAAAATTTCTTAGTTTCATTAGACTCGAATTTGGGTGTGATTCGTGTTTTTAGCATTGTTTGATGTGATTTGAGGCCTCAACTAAGTCTGTGATACGTTTTGAGACTTGTTGGTATGTTCGGATGGGGTCTCGAGGGGCTCGGTTTCGGGATGATCTTGGACCATTTCTAGGCCATTTTAGCTGCTGGTTTTTAGCTACAACAGTATGCTACGTGATATCGGGGAAATGGTCGCGATGGCGATGAGTAAACTGGGAGAAAATGGCGAGTGATTCGCGATCGCATAGGGCCTTTCGCGATTGCGTAGAGGAAAGTTTCTGCTGCACTGACCCGACTTTGGAAGCTTGTATCTCGCAATCTATATGGAATTTGGAGATGATCCAAAAATGAAAGTTGTATCCCTTTCTGTCTAATTTTTAGAAAATTAAACCATTTGGAATTTGGAGTTGTGTACCAAAATTTATGAGTGGTACACTACAGCCTATCCAGGAAGAGTTTGGAAATTGCGAAGAAGAAATTTGTGTTGCACAGGGCTGACTTTTGAATCTTATATCTTGTGACCTATAAGGATTTGGGAAATGAGAAAAGCATGAAAGTTGTAGCTCTTGGAGTCTAGTTTTCGAAAAGGCAAACCATTTGCAATTTGGAGTTATGTACTAAAAGTTGTGGCGATTATACTAAAGACTGTCTGGAAGAGCTGGGCATTTGTTTTTTGCGATCGCGGAGGGCAAATTTTGTGCTGAGAAATGTTGTGCTTCACAATTTAGAAGCCTTTTCCGTGATCGCGAAGAGTAAATACCTGGGCAGAAGCTATATTTCGAGGTTTCGGCCATTTTTAACATATTTGGAGCTATGGAGCTCGGATTGAAGCGATTTTTGAGGCAATTTCCATCATATGGAATGGGGTAAGTATTCTATATCCAAAAGTAATTATAGTTTATGATTCTATGGTTATATTCATCATTTATTTCGAATTTAAATGGAAGAAATTAAGATTTTTGCAAAACTTTTCAAGAACAAAAATTCAAGATTTGGACGTCAAGTTGTTATCGGAATTTGGTAAAATTAGTATGGTTGAACTCGTATCAAAATGGGTAGCCAGATTTTGTGAGTTTTTTTGAAATCCAGGCACGTCGGACCGAGGACGATTTTTGTCAACTTGTCGAACGGAGTTAGGAATTTATCTAGATTGAATTGTTGTGAGTATTAGAGTGTATATTTATGGATTTTCTTAATTATTGGCTAGTTTTGGATCATTGTGCATCATTTTAAGTCTTCGGAAGGGCGTGGAATGCCGGTTATGGAACTTCGGAGCGAGGTGAGTCTCCTTTCTAACCTTTTAAGAGGAAATTATCCCCATAGGTGAATTAATTGAATATGTGCTGCTAATTGTGGGGGCTACGTACGCACAGGGTGATGAGAGTTCGTGCGTAGCTACTATTATGCTTATGTACGGGTAGTCTAGGACCCAAAAGCATGCTTAATTGTAATAAATGCAACCTTATTGATAGTTTAAATTGCTTAAATCATATCGAAGTGACAAATAATTTTTTAAAAGAGAAAAACTTCTTTTTCATGGCTTGTAAAAAGGAAAATTTACACCTCCTTGTATAATTATCTCCTCGATGAATGTCTTGAATGACTGTTTGAGTATGTGTTTCTATCTGTACTTGCATCGCATGTATGATTCGCGAGTAGGGTGGTTGTTTATTTATGTTTGACTGCGTCGCATGTATGATTCGCGAGTGGGGTAATAAATGCATCTATGGTTCGTGCCATTCGACCCTTTGGCAGTGCATATTTTAAATATTGTTGGATTGGGCCGTACGTCCTCGGCATGATTTGTGCATGCTTGTATTGCTAGCCTTGAAATTTATTGAAGTGATATTGTTTCTTTTCGGTTTGAGAATAAATGGATAAATAATGAAAAGGGATTTGGTAATTTTCTATAAAAGAAATAATTGCTTACTTGCTTCACTTTATTGAATTACAATCATGCTTATATAAATCCTCAATGTATTACATTATCGATTTATCATTATTGGACCACTAGTAAGTGTCGAAGTCGACCTCTCATCTCTACTTCTTCGAGATTAGGCAGGATACTTACTGAGTACACGTTGTTTTTGTACTTATGCTACACTTGTTGTGGATTTTTTTGCATAGGTATAGGTATTTCTAGCGGCATACTGGGCGTAGCATAATGGATGATACGAAGACTAGGCGAGCTACATTTCTCGAGGCAACCCGCAGCCAGTATAGTCTCTTTCAGCATATTGTATTTACTTCTGTCCAATTTGTATTCCGGACAGTGATCGTACTTTATTCGATCCTCTTAGTAATTGCTCATGCACTTGTGACACCGGGTTCTGGGATGTCTATGGGATTATTCAGTATTTGAAATTGTTAAAGATATTTTTATTTATTTAGTGGAACTTATTCTTTATTATTTAAATTTATAAAAGAAGTAAATTCAGAGTTATCAAAAAAAAAAGTTACTAATTAATTAATTAATGTTGGCTTGCTTGACAATGGTGTCCGGCGCCATCACGACCCTTAGTGGATTTTGGGTCGTGACAACATGATATCAGAATACTAGGTTCACTTAGGTCTCACGAGTCATGAGCGAGTCTAGTAGAGTCTTGAGGATCGGTATGGAGACGTCTGTACTTATATTCGAGAGGTTACATGGCTGTCAGGAGCAGTTCCCTTCTTGATTCCTCATCGTGCAGTTTGATTCCTTTGAGGCTTATGCCTTCATTTCCTTCCCATTCAATCTTATGCGACATGAAGAGACTGTTCTAAATCGGGAATTGAGGAATTGTAATGGTGCTGCAGATGTGGTGCGTGATGTTTCCTCCTGCGTATTTGACTGGCCAGCGAAGGATGAGGAAGGGGATGTGGGAAGTGACTTGTAGTGATTAAACTCCTAGAAGGCCAAGTATGGGAAACATGAGTTGAGAAGTTGCCTAAATGAGTGAGTTTGTCCAAAGTGGGAGAGTGGCAGAGTAGCATATAGGTTCAAGGGCATGATAACTACACCCTTGAAGAAAGTTTGGAGTGATTTGGGAGTTTCAGTGGACAGTGGCTGGGTCTACGGACTTAATTTGAAGTATCGGCTATTATTCGGCAGGAAATTTGATATGACGGAATGGAGTTGCTTGATATGAAGGAGGATACAACATAAATATGAATTGGGAGATATAGTCGCACATTTAGATGATGTCCAAGAAGAGTGAATGGACTTGTGCAGCTGGTGAATGAGCATGGGCTCACGTGGGTTATCTCATGTGAGCATATCAGCGATCGTGTGGCTGGCGAAGAATCCTACTGGCTATTTGATAAAGAGGTAGGACATGTGAAATATGGTCAATAATTCAGAGTATTCATAAATGGTTTTACAGAAAGATTTCGAGGAACCCGGTGGGTTGGTTGTGCTAGATCATGTTAACAATGAAGAAAGAACCTTGTTGGGTTCCATAGTTGTGTAATGGTGGCTTCAAGCTAAGTGGGAGAGTCCCACTGCCTACGGTTGGATTTCATGGTCGTCTATTTATGAGATTTTCGGTTATTAGCATATTGATGGGTTATTTTAGCTAAGGGAAAAGAACATAAGAGGTAATTTGAGCAAAGGAATTGTTAAGGGTGTGCTAGGGCTGGCCTTATTAGCTCATGTTCAGATTTGGGGAAGGATTCAGGATTTATGCCTTGTATAGATACGTGCTTCAAGGAAAGTGATTCGGCCGGGTGCTTCGTCGAGAGGGAATTCAGGTGCTAGAAGATTCATGGAGTTGATTATATTCGGGAACAAGCCAGAGTGGGTGGCTCTCAACAACCGTCCTAGTGGATCAAAGGTTAAAAATGCGGTGCCTAAGGATTTAAGCCCGCGTTATGTTTAAGGATCGAGATTGTGAAGAAGCTTATGATTAGAGGCAGAATGTTCTATGATATTTTGACTTGCAGTGTCGCATAGGAAGGAAAGGGAGAGAAGGACTTTGGATTCGTAAAGGAAATACCAGAATGGATGTACCAGTCGAGATGCGAATATGCACACGAGGAAGGTATGGGATGGTTCGTGGGATTTGAGACATTATGGTCTCATGTTACAAGGCCACTCGGGTTGAATGCGTTATGTGTTGAATGAAGTTGTTATTATTCTAAGGCAATTAAGGATAAATTGGAAGAGGTGGGATTGGTTAGCCATGGTTGAATGGGCATACTGATGGTAGGGACCAGTTCTTTCAGTGTGATTAAGTTATGTAGGTGATTTGTGGCTATACGTGTGAGGCTTGTCGGCCGCCATAATTGATTTTATTCGAAAGTATCCTAGTGTTATGGCTTGTTATGTGTAGGTGGATCCTGGAAGGGCTTTGGTGGATTAGACCACTACTCGAAGATTTTCATATTCTACGGTTATGAGAATTCACTTGTGTGTTGCTATGGTTCTCCTGAAATGAGTTAAGTGAAAAGTTTCTATATGATAAAGTATTAGTCTATTAGTGGTTTCAGAGTTATGATAAAGATCGTGGATTGTTAGGTGCAGTGACCGGTATGAAATTTAAAGGTGAGGATCAAGGTTGCAGTTCTGCGTTTGACGACGATGTCACGAGCTCGGATGAGCAGGAAGGGGATTTGGATATTTGGAGTAAGTTGGTATTGTCTACAGCGTCTCTTGAGATCGGTGATTTGTGAAAAAGGCTTTGCATCCTAGTTAAGGATTCTTGATCTTTTTTCAGCGTTATTGCAGCTGGTGGTATGGATGTATATACCTGTTATCAATTACAGAAGGTCATGGGAGCATGCCCCACGGGGAGGTTGTATAAGTGTGGCATGTAGTCACTTGACTGATTGAAGAATTAAACCAAGTATAAAGTTTGTGGTGATATCGTTAATTTGAGAATTGATGTCTGGAGGGCAGTCGATTTATTGGGTGGTGGACTGCGGAGGATTACTTCGGTTATGATGGTTATTCTTGTGTGTTATGGGAAAAAGGGGTTATTATGGACCCAGAAAAGTTTATTGGCCTAGTTCGGTACGATCAGAATTGGCTTAAGGTCTGTGGATGGATTTAAATATGAATATGGGCTCTATATCAGGCCGAATATGTTCATTTCAGCATAGCTCTCCTTATGGAGGAGTATTTGGATGTTAGATGTTATTTCATCATTGGCTATTTCATGTAATGCTATATTGTGTCGTGTGAGTTGCGAAATGGCTTGGTAAATTTCTTATGTGTTGAGGTTCCGCGTAGCAATGGTGTTATGTGAACATGATGGCTCTTTAGTTTCAGAACATTTATCGCACCTCAGTTGTTCATGAGTTTGTTAGCTTATAGCGCTACATGTCACCTCAGGGATGGTATTATGCATTTAGTGTGCTTGTGGCCGATATTCGGTATTGTGTTGTAACGAGCAATTTAGCTCGATGTGTATCTCCTTATGTGAATTTTATGTGTGAATCGGGCGGCCACCACCATGGGTATGTTTTTTAGATCGGGTTGCACGCCGTAACGGTGTGATGATGATTACAGTCCCTTATATTCTATTCTCTGTGTTTTGTTTCCATTTTCTGAGGGAAGTTCATATTAGCTGCGTGAGTGGAGTAGTCCCTTCCAGAGTTCGTCTTTCTTATGTATCATGTTCGAGTTGGTAGCCTAATGGCACATTGTGGCATCATATGAGACTTTTGGTCATGTCTGGAGTGGCTTGTTGCCTGAGCAGTTTGTATTGGGTAAGACGAGATTATTGAATCTAGGATCAGTGTGATCAGATTATATGAAGTATATTAAAGAGCAAATACCATTATTTGGTTCAGAGTGAGGTAATGGTTCTTGTCAGGAGTATAGCCTCAAAGATTTGTTGACTCGGCAATTGGTTATGAATTTCTACACGTATCTTCCGTCGCGGCGGTATTGTAAGAGTTGGAACAAGACTTATATGACATGGGGTACATTGTGAGCATCACATTCTGGGAATGTCGGCTATTATGATTAGAGAATGTTATAATGGTCTTGTGAATGAGGTGGTGCATGGTGAGAATTCAGCAAAGGCATCCAGTCATGTTCTGGTACCTCGTGTAGAGATTGATACGGTGTTCATATATTTGAAGCAGGCCTGGCAGAGAATTTCGGATGTTGGAATTGGGCTCTAAGTTTATTTACTTGAATAAAAAGGGAATATCTTTGAATTGATTAAGCTAATGTGCTCAACTGGGTTGTAGTTGCATGGGTAGGTGCACAAGGTGTTAAACATTGATTTGGGACAACTCCAACGCAATTCTTAGCACGTTCGATGACGAATGTACGTTTAAGTGGGAGAGAATGTAACGACCCGATTGGTCGTTTTGAGCTCTAGCATTTCGTTCAGCAGTTTGAGTCCATGAGCAGCTTCACTTTAGGTATTATGACTTTTACGCATGGTCGGAATTGAATTTTGGGAAGTTCGGAGTTGATTTGGAAAGAGAATTCTCATTTTGGAAGCTTTAAGTTGAAAGAATTGACTAAGATTGGATTTTTGAGTAAACGACCTCGAAATCGGGATTCGAAGGTACCAGGAAGTTTGTGTGATGATTTCGGACTTGGGCGTATGTCTAGATCGGATTTTGGAAGACCCAGGAACATTTCGGCACCTATTGTGGAAGTTAGCATTTTTGGCATAATTTCATGAGTTTGTTTTAAAGTGCATTTCAGTGTTATCAATGCTTGTTTGAGATTCCGAGTCTGGGAATATCTCGGTATGGTGATTCTGGTATTGGGAGCGCGATCGGAAGTGAATTCGGAGGTCCATGGGTCATTTTGGAGTCATTTGGCTAAAGATAGAAATTTGAAGGTTTTTAAGGAGTTTGATAGGAAGTGGACTTTGTGATATCAGGGTCGGAATCCAATTCCGGAAGTTGGAGTAGGTCCGTAATGTCGAATGTGACTTGTGTGCAAAATTTGATGTCATTCGGACGTGACTTGATAGGTTTCGGCATTGAATGTAGAAATTGGAATTTCTTAGTTTCATTAGACTCAAATTGGGGTGTGATTCGTATTTTTACCGTTGTTTGATGTGATTTGATGCCTCGACTAATTCCGTGATACGTTTTGAGACTTGTTGGTATGTTCGGACGGGGTCCCGAGGGGCTCGGTTTTGGGGTGATTTCGGACCATTTCTAGGCCATTTTTAGCTGTTGGTTTTTGGCTACAGCAGTATGCTACGTGATCATGGGGAAATGATTGTGATAGCGATGAGGAAACTGGGAGAAAATGGCCAGTGATTCGCGATCGTGTAAGGCCTTCCACGATCGCGTAGAAGAAAGTTTCTGCTGTACTGACCCGAATTTGGAAGCTTGTATCTCGCAATCTATAAGGAATTTGGAGATGATACAAAATTAAAGCTGTATCCCTTAAGATTAAAGTTGTAGCCCTTTGTGTTTAGATTTCATAAAATTAAACCATTTGGAATTTGGAGTTGTGTACGAAAAGTTATGAGTGGTATACTACAGCCTATCCGGAAAGAGTTTGGAAATTGCGAAGAAGAAATTTGTGTTGCACATGGATGACTTTTGAATCTTATATCTCTTGATATATAAGGAAATGAGAAATGAGAAATGAGAGAATCATAAAAGTTGTAGCTAATGGAGTCTAGTTTTCAAAAAGGTAAACCATTTGCAACTTGGAGTTCTATACAAATAATTATGGCCATTATACTAGAGACTGTCTGGAAGAGCTGGACATTTGTTCTTCACGACCGCGAAGGGTAAATTTATGGCTGAGAAATGTTGTGCTTCGCGATTACAAATTCTTTTCTGCGATCGCGAATAGTAAATACCTGGGCAGAAGCTTTATTTCGAGACTTTGGCCATTTTTAACATATTTGGAGCTATGAAACTCGGATTGAAGCGATTTTTGAGGTAATTTTTACCATATGGATTGGGGTAAGTGTTCTATATCCAAAATCAATTATAGTTCATGATTCTATGGTTATATTCATCATTTATTTCAGATTTAAATGGAAGAAATCAAGATTTTTGCAAAACTTTTTAAGAACGAAAATTTAAGATTTGGAGGTCAAGTTGTTATCGAAATTTGGTAAAATTGGTATGGTTGAACTCGTATCAGAATGCGTTGTCGGATTTTTGTGATTTTTTTTTGAAATTCGGGCACGTGGGCTCGAGGGCAATTTTGTTAACTTTTCGAATGGAGTTAGGAATTTATCTAAATTGAATTGTTGTCAGTATTAGAGTGTATATTTATGGATTTTGTCAATTATTGGCTTGTTTTGGAGCATTGTGCATCAATTTATGTGATGACCCAAAAGGTCATCACTTGTTTTAGAAATAAATTCTGCATTCCGAGGCCTTAAAAACCTCTTTCGACATCACCTCGATTTACATGCGCAGTCCGAGCACGTAGCCGAAAAAGCCATTATTTGAAAATCTGTGAAAAATGTTGAAATTTTGACTTAAAATGCATTTAAGTTGACTTCGGTCAACATTTTAGGTAAAAGGACCCGGACCCGGACCCGGACCCGGACCCGTAATTTGACGGTCCCGAAGGGTCCGTGAAAAAAATGGAACTTGGGCATATGCCCCGAATCGAATTCCGAGGTCCCAAGCCCGAGAAATAAATTTTTAAAGAAAATTATTTTCTGGATACTTTTATGAGTTTTAGAAATGTAATGCATTTAGAATTTGACGGTATCAGGCCCGTTTCTAGTTCCGGATCCCGGTACAGGTCTTATATGTGAAATAAGATGAGTCTTTGAAATTTTGTAAGAAATGGAAGTCGTTTGAGGTGATTCGGACCCGTAGTTGTGAAAATTCATGCTTTGAAAGTTTTGAGATTTTTCTTAGATTTCTATGCTAAATTCATTGTTTAAGAGGTTATTTTGGCGATTTGATCACACAGATAAGTTCATGTGATGTTTTTGATTTAGTACGTATGTTTGATTGGGAGCCCCGAGGGTTCGGGTGAGTTTCGGGAAGGTTCCGAGGTGTTTAAACTTAGGAAAACACTGTTGTTGCATCAGTTCTGGTGTAACCGCACCTGCGAGTCGAGCACCGCAGATGAGAGCTCGCGGGTGCGCACATTGGATCGCATGTGCGCTCCAGTCTCGAAGATGCGGACAATCTTCCGCATATACGGTTCCGCATGAGCGGGTCCTTTTCTCGCAGATGCGGCCCCAGCAGGGCCTAGTCATTTCCGTAGAAGCGATCAGTTTTCCGCACGTGTGGTCTTGCAGGTGCGACCCAGGCACCGCAGGTGCGGAAGTTGAGCAGTGAGTCTTTTTAAAACATAACTTCAGCGATTTTTCTTTCAAACTTTCACAAAAACAGAAGAACTAGGGCGATTTTCTCAAGAGATTTTCATCCCAAATCACAAGTAAGTGTTCATTAACTGATTTCTTTCAACTCCCTAATGTTTTTGATCAACTTTTATCAATAATCCTAGGGTATTAATGGTAGAAAATTAGGAATTTGGGTAGAGTTAGAGCATTTTATTAATTGGGATTTAAACCTAATTTTTGGGTCGAATTTCGAAACTTATTACATATTTGGGCTCGTGGGTGAATGGGTGAACGGGTTTTGGTCCGAACCTCGAGTTTCGACCAAGCGGTCCCGGGGTCAATTTTTGACTTTTTGGGGAAGATGATGGAAAACCTATAATTTAGCTTTGGGATTGGATTATTTAGCATTTATTAATGTTGTTATATTAATTTGAATTAGATACGAGTAATTCGGAGGCAGATTCTAAAGGAAAAACGGTGTTTGAGGCTTTAGTTAGCCGTGGAAGTTTGAGGTAAGTGTTTGGTATAACCTTAGCTTGAGGGATTATGAGTGTGTCCTATTTGCTACGTGTTACTTGTCGAGTACGACGTATGGGCATGGTGATGAGTATCCATACGTCGGTGTCGAGCATGACCGTGAGTCTTAAATTAAAATTATTGTGTTCTTGAGAAATACTACGGATGCCTAAGTTGTTGATTCTCTGTGTTGAGCAAGGTTTATGATTATTCTCGTGGAGAATACTTATGATTGAGTATTGGTGCTAGTTGAGGTAGTTAGATATTGGAACAAGTTTGGTTATAGCTGATTTTTCCTTGCCGGGATGTATTTACTTATATTGCTGATTTCCTTGCCGGGATAGTGTTGTTTCCTTATTGGTCCCCCTCCCATCTTTACCTGTTTATTTTTGCTTTACTTTTCACTGTATATTATATAACTGCACAAGTTTATTTGGTAGTATAGTCCTAGCCTTGTCACTACTTTGGCGGGGTTAGGCCAGGCACTTACCAGCACATGGGTTGCTTGTGCTAATACTACACTCTGTACTATGTGTAGATCTTGGAGCGGCAACTTTTGGACCATAGCTTTGGGTGGCAGCCTTATGTCCAGTCAGATATCTAGAGGTAGTCCTGCAGACGTCCGCAGGCCCGGCGTTCTCTTCTATCTTTATATGTATTCTGTTTTCACCTACTTTCGAGACAGACAATACTTTTATTTCAGACATTTGTATGTAGTATTCGTAGACAGTCCTTGATATTGTGACACCGAATTTTGGGTAGAGATGTATGTTGGCATAGTCGTACTGGTTATGGTTTAATTTATCAGATTAAGTCTTCCACTCATTTTTTTATTTATCGGTAATGCTTCACTATTGATTTCCATGTTAGTTAAGTAGTTAAAAAGGGCGAATAAATGAGTTAATAATTCTGCAATACGTGGCTTGCCTAGCTTCCACGAGTAGGCACTATCACGACTCCCGAGGTTGGGAAATCCGGGTCGTGACAAGTTGGTATCAGAGCTCTAGCTTAAATAGGTCTGACAATTCACAGACAAGCTTAGTAGAGTCTGAGGGATCGGTACGAAGACGTCTATATTTATCCCCAGAGGCTACAGAGTTAGGAAAAATTTCACATTTATTCTTTTCTGTCGTGCGGTTTGGTTTCTCAATGCTAATTGAATTTCTACTCTGTTCTTTTGCAGATGCCTAGAACACGCGCTTCCTCATCTGCTGATCAGCATCCTGAGCCCCTAACAGTAACTCCCATGAGGGGCAGAGGGCAAGGCCAAGGCTATGCTAGAGGCCGAGGTAGGGGCAGAGCCTAGCCCGGAGCAGTAGTACCAGCGGCGGAGCCTCATGTTGACTTTGATGATGAGGTTCCGGCCCAGACAGTTCCGCTGGGCCCAACTCAGGTCCCAGAGGGATTCATTGCTACCCCAGTACTCCAGGATGCTCTGGTCCGCCTAGTGGGCCTTATGGAGAGTGTCACCCGGGCAGGCTTGCTTCATGTAGCACCGGTCGTCTCTCAGGCTGGAGGAGGATCCCAGACTCCTACTACTCGTACTCCGAAGCAGAGGCTCCCCAATTTTAGACTCCACCAGCTCAACTAGTTGGAGTAGTCCAGCCGGGTGTGGTAGCTCAGACCAGTGATGGGGTAGCTATGTCTGTCGATGCTTTGTGGAGATTGGACAAGTTGACCTAGCTCTTCACTACCACTTTCAGCGGTGCATCTTCTGAGCCCAGGATTATCTAGACAGCTGTCACGAGGTTCTCAGGAACATAGGGATAGTGGAGACCAATGGGGTCGACTTTGCTACTTTTCGCTTATCTAGATACGCCAAGACTTAGTGGAGAGATTATTGTTTGGCTAGACCAGCCGGATCGCCAGCTTTGACTTGGGAGCAGTTTACTCAGCTATTCTTGGAGAAGTTTCTTCCCGTTACTCAGAGGGAGATCTATTGGAGGCAGTTTGAGCGTCTCCAGCAGGGTTCCATGACTGTTACCCAGTATGAGACCAGGTTTATTGATTTGGTCCGTCATGCACTACTTATACTTCCCACAGAGAGAGAGAGAGAGAGGGAGGGAGAGAGAGAGAGAGAGAGAGAGAGAGAGAGAGGAGGTTCATTGAGGGACTTATCTAGCCTATTCGACTTTAGATGGCTAAGAAGACGGGGAGTGAGATTTCTTTTCAGGAGGCGACCAATATGGCTAGGAGGGTCGAGATGGTTTTGTCATAGGGGGTGGTCAGGGGTCTGACAAGCGGCCCCGTCATTCAGGCAAATTCAGTGGTACCTCGTCTGGAGGCAGGGATTCGTATGGTAGAGGCCATCCTCCTACGCCCTTTCAGTCAGTACTTCAGGTTTCTCACGGTGCTTTAGGTAGCCGTGGCTCTTATTTGCAGTATTCTGATCAGTAGCCCTATAGTGCACCACCGGCCCCTATCAGTGCACCGCTGCTCTAGAGTTTTCGGTGTGGTCATTTAGGTCGCCAGGGTCAGTCTCAGTTTCTTCAGCCGCAAAACTCAGGTGGATGCTTTGAGTGTGGTGAGTATGGTTATATCTGTAGGGCTTGTCCGAGATTAGTGGGTACTCAGTCGCAGCAACAGGGTTTCCGTGCTATGGTTCAAGCACCAGGTGTTCCACCGCTCGCCCCGCTAGCTAGGGGTAGGGGTAGAGGTGCTAGAGGTTAAGGTAGAGGTGCTAGAGGTGGAGCTCAGGCCGCTATGGGTGGAGGTCAGCCAGCAGCAGGCCATCACAAAGTTGGGTTCAGGGTGGTGGGGCCCAGCCCCGATGTTATGCTCTTCTAGCCAGGCCTGAAGCTGAGGCTTCCGATGTAGTTATCAGAGGTACTGTTCTGGTTTGTAGTAGAGATGCTTCTATCCTAATTGATCCAGGGTCTACATACTCCTATGTGTCATCTTATTTTGCACTATATCTAGTCATGCCTAGTAATTCCTTGAGTTCCCCTGTGTATGTGTCTACACCGGTGGGTGATTCTATTGTGTTAGATCGAGTCCATTGCTCTTGTATAGTTGTGATTGGGGGTCTTGAGGCTTGTGTAGATTTGTTGCTTTTAGACATGGTTGATTTTGATGTCATACTGGGGATGGACTGGTTATCACCTTACCATTCTATCTTGGACTTTCATGCCAAGACTGTGACCTTAACCTTGTCGATTTTACCTTGTCTAGAGTGGAGAGGGACTCCTGGTCATTCTACCCGTAGTGTTATCTCTTATGTGGAGGCTCGACGTATGGTCGAGAAGGGGTCTTTCGCTTATTTGGCATATGTCCGTAATTCTAGTGCCGAGGTTTCTTCTATTGATTATATGCCTGTTGTTCGCAAGTTACCTGAGGTATTTCCTTCAGACTTGCCAGGTTTGCCACCCGACAGGGATATTGACTTCTGCATTGATTTGGCACCAGGCACTCCGCCCATTTTTATTCCGCCGTATCGTATGGTCCTGCCTGAGTAGAAAGAGCTGAAAGAGTAGTCGCAAGACTTGCTTGAAAAGGGTTTCATTAGACCCAGTGTTTTGCCTTGGGGTGCGCCGATGTTGTTTGTTAAGAAGAAGGATGTATCGATGCGAATGTGTATAGATTACCGGCAATTGAACAAGGTTACGATCAAGAATAAGTATCCGTTGCCAAGGATAGAGGAGTTGTTTGATCAGCTTCAAGGTGCCAAGGTATTTTCAAAGATTGACTTGAGATCTGGCTACCATCAGTTGAGGATTAGGGCATCAATGTCCCTAAGAAATCTTTTCACACTCGGTACGGGCATTATGAGTTCTTGGTGATGTGATTCAGGCTGACAAATCCAGTAGCTTTTATGGATTTGATGAACCGAGTGTTGAAGACTTACTTGGATTCATTTGTGATAGTCTTTATTGACGATATTCTGATATATTCCCGCAGCCGAGATGAGCACAAGCAGCATCTTAGACTCCGAGGGATAGTCAGTTGTATGCCAAGCTTTCGAAGTGTGAGTTCTAGTTGAGTTCAGTTGCATTCCTGGGTCATGTTGTATCCGCAGAGGGTATTCAGGCTGATCCGAAGAAGATTGAGGCGGTCAAGAACTGGTCTAGACCAGCATCAGCTACAGAGATCCAGAGTTTCTTGGGTTTGGCAGGCTACTATTGTCGGTTCATGGATGGGTTTTCGTCTATTGCAGCCCAGATGACCAGGTTGACCCAGAAGGGTGCCCAGTTCAGATGGTCAGACGATGTGAGGCGAGCTTTTAGAAGCTCAAGACAACTCTAACTATAGCACCGGTGTTGGTTTTGCCCATCGGTTCAGGGCCATATACAGTTTATTGTGACGCATCTCGTGTTGAACTTGGTGCGGTATTGATGCAGGGTAGCAAGGTCATTGCCTATGCTTCGCGACAGTTGAATATTCATGAGAAGAACTATCCAGTTTATGATTTGGAGTTAGCAGCCATTGTTCACGCATTGAAGATTTGGAGGCATTATCTGTATGGTGTGGCATGTGATGTGTTCACGGATCACAAGAGTCTGCACTATTTGTTCAAGCAGAAGAAGTTGAATTTGAGGCAGCGAAGGTGGTTAGAGCTATTGAAAGACTATGATATCACGATCCTATATCATCCGAGGAAGGCCAATGTGGTGGCCGATGCTTTGAGCAGGAAGTCAGCCAGTATGGGCAGTCTTGCTTATATTCCGGTCGGTGAGAGGCCGCTTGCTCTGGATGTTCAGGCTTAGGCCAATAAGTTCATGAGGTTGGATGTTTCCGAGCCCAGCCATATATTAGCTTGCACGGTTGCTCATTCTTCTTTATTGGAGCGTATCTGAGATTGGCAGTATGATGATCCCTATTTGTGTGTCCTTAGAGACACGGTGCAGCACAGAGGTGCCAAGCCGGTTACCTTAGGTGATGATGGAGTTTTAAGATTACAGGGTCGAGTATGTATGCCTAATATGGATGGACTCCGAGCGTTGATTCTAGAGGAGGCCCATAGCTCCCGGTACTCTATTCATCCGGGCACCGCGAAGATGTATTAGGATTTATGGCAGCATTATTGGTGGAGAAGAATGAAGGATATCGTTGCATATGTGGCTCGGTGTTTGAATTGTCAGCAGGTTAAGTACGAGCATCAGAGGCCTGGTGGGTTGTTCCAGAAGATTGAGATTCCTGAGTGGAAGTGGGAGCGTATCAATATGGACTTTCTTGTTGGACACCCACGAACTCAGAAGAAGTTCGATGCAGTGTCGGTTATTGTGGATAGGCTGACCAAGTCAGCACATTTCATTCCAATGGCAGTCTCCTATTCTTCCGAGAGATTAGCTGAGATCTGTTGACGCCCCCTTTTTTTTTCTAAAGCGAAAATCGGGTTTACGATATTTGGGAAAGACAACTCTATTCCCGGTTGGGAATTGGGTTTTTGGATTTGAAGAGTCGCCACCTAATGATTATAGTGCATTAGGACACTTTAAGTAAGAATTTGAGATGAAGAACCAGAGCTTGGGTAAGGGCTAGAAATTATCTCG
>MU702385.1:60136-82101 GCA_026770625.1 Nicotiana glauca | reverse complement strand
TTTTACATAATTGCTGGAAGTAACAGTTAAAGAAGCTGAAATTTGAAACGAAGCAGTTTTTCGAAATAAAATAAACAAGTAAGGGGGGGGGGGGAAGGGGGTCCTACGTTTATAAATAATATGGATCACCCACACAACACCCGGTAACCGTTTATAGACGTGGTGTTATCACGTGGTCATCATATCCATATTCTACCTTTCCCATCCCGTTAAGGTATTAAAGCGCGGAATGTCTCGTTACTTATTGCATGCTAGTACCCGTCCCAATCCTATCAGTCCCAGAGGAAATTGGACTACTAGTCTTAAAGGGAGAGGGGTTTGGGGTCTTTTGGGAGTTTTCAAAGGATAAAATACTAAGGCGTCAATCAAAATACATAATGCAAGTAAAGGGGGAAGCAAATAAGCAAGTAGGGCTCAGATAAGCCTCCTTAAATCAGATAACGCCATAGAGTTTAGCATGTCTTACACGTACTGGTTTGGTCTTAAATTAAATAAAGCGACGAGCGGACTGGTTCAACACATATTTTTAGACGGAAAGTCTGCATTAGGCTTGGTTGAATGCATTTGTCTAAAACTGATCTGATTGATTAATTAATCCTTTTGTCTAAGTGTTTGGATAGAGTTACTGATTTTTAAAACACAAACGGATTATAAAGCAAAGTTATAGAGTAAAAGGAGTTTCAGAAAAGCATGTACTGCTTTTTAAAAAAGGTTTAACAGAAAAGAAACGAACTTCAGAGGACATGCAGACTATTTGGAAAAGAGTTTCATGATTTTCAGAAAAATGCAGATTCATTTAGAAAGGTTTGTTACTTTACGAGCTTCAGTAAATACTATTTTTTTTAAAGGGTGAATGCTAATTTGAATGAATGAAATAGCCAGATTTAAAGCTCCTATAGGCATGCTCTCTACGCGTTAACTGATTTGGACCTTTTAAACATGAGTGCTGTAGACATGGTATCTATATGCAATTTTGTTGTTAAGCCTAATTGTTTGCCTAATGACGTTATTATATACAGAAATGCAAATCCCTATAGGCATGGTATTTATATGCAAGTTGTCAAGCCTAATTATTTGCCTAATGGCATTATTATATGCAGAAATGCAAATCCCTATAGGCATATTTTCTACCCTTAGTGCATAAAAGTAAACCCCCTCCCTTTTTACTAAAACCCCCTGAGTTTATACAAATTATTACAGAACAAAAGAATACAACTGAAATAAAAAATACATCAGGAATTATCAGCTACATCCGAGCAGCCTAATTCAGACTTAGTGTCTAATAATATGAGATTGAGCCACTTCCGAGATCCAGATTTCCAAGGCCTTCTCTTATCTAGGGTGTTTCAGAGATCCAAGGGGTTTCAGGAACCCTAGGCAGTGCTTACACCCAAGATGCTAATCAGAATGAGTTGTAGTGCAGTGTGGAAGGGCCAGCCCTCAGGTATCCAAGTTCAAAGGGATCTCAGGGGTCCCAAGGCAAGACTCACAAGAGAGGGGCAGAACTTAAGTTCTAAGAATGAGTGCAAGTGAAATAGAGAGGGGTAGGGAGTGCCAAGGCAGGCTGGTGGACATACCTAACCATGAGGTAGGCTGGCACACCCCTGACCAAACCTGTTGGCCAAACATTGGAGAGTAAGGACCTATTGAAGGTTAAGCCATGGCCTGGGCAGTAATTAGAATACTGTCAGGCCAAAGCTTTAACTCAGAACACATAGTAAGGGAATGAGGATGGGAAATTGAAAGAGCTTGGGGCCCAAAGGGTCCAGTTCATATCCATGGACAATAACTTCAGATATATTGCCATGTTTTTTAACCATAGCTCAAAACACATAAGGGGATATAAGAATGGGATTCATTACAAGAAGTGAGCACATTGCACAAAGATTAAATACTTCAGACATTAAATTAAACATGGACATAAGAACTGGTAAGTAAACACATTGGAGTTGAGGCTAGAATTAAAACTAGGACATACCAGTTTTAGAAAGCAAAGAAAGCAGAAATCTTGTAGCAAGCCACAGTACAAATAGCAAGAGTATACTTATGCGTGTGAGTGTGATTTCAGAAAAAGACTCGAGTATTGGTCGTGTGTGCGCTAAGAAAGGAGCAGGTATTTATAGTTTGAAATCAGGCAGGGAACAAGGTAAGAAAATAATCATGTATCAATTAGAATCAATCAGTAGCAGAAAATCCTTTTAATTGAGGAATTCAAATTTGAACGGTAAAGGGCAGAAGTTATTTAAGGAAGGATATCAAGTAAACATATTGTGCATAGCATACAAATAAGGGATAAATACTTAGGGATTTTAACTAAGGAAAGAAAAATTGAAATACACGGTTAAGTAAATAAGGCAAGAACAAAGTAAATCAATTAGTACATGGTAAATCAGGGAATCAGGGATTCAAAATCACCAATGAACCCAGTCAGAAATAGGGGAATAGAAAGGTTAAAGAGAGTTTTCAAATAAAACAAGGAAAGAATCAATCATGCTTACACAAGGAAGTCTGAAATCAGTCCCAAAATTCTAGAGGGACAACCAGTGTATATAAAGAATGCACAACATTGGGCGTGTGAGGTTAAATCATGGCAAAGAGAAATAGTAATGCTAGAGAAGCATGATATTCGTATAGGCTAATCTAGTAACAGGGGAAGAGGGTATCAGAAACATGCCAAGGAGGTCAAGTAAACAAGGTCTTATAGCTTTTAGCAAAAAGTCAGAACCACATGGAGAAACAAAGTTGAAACAAAGATGAAACAACTTCAGGAACTCAGAGATTAGGGGTTTTGAAACCAAGCAAGTTTAGAGATGAGAAACACACAAAGCACGTAACAAGTGGCCTCCAAACGCGAATGAAACCCACAAATTCTAGGGTTTTTACCATTAATCGAGTCTAGAGACAAAAACAAGCAAGTTAGGCAAAAAATACTAACTAAATAAGTTCAGAAAACTCAAAGGGACTGAGACCTTAAACATGCATTCCCCAGAAACTTCATGAAAACATAATTAAAGAAAAATCATGCAAAACACAGTAAAAGAAAACACAATAGAAGGAAACACATAAGAATCACAGTAGAGCATGTAAAATCAGAGAAACCCTAAGTCGGAGAAGATGAAAGGTTTGAAAGAAAACTTTTGAAAGAAACTTTGAGAAATCGTTTGAAAACCTTAAAATAAACATAGATCTAGAATAGATCTAGGGAAATTAGGAGAACCTCGGAAGGCTAGGGTTTCAGAAGAAACCCTAGAAGCGAGAAAGCCTGGAAAAGTCACGATCTAAACCAGCGAATGTCACAAACGGGCTCAAAAGGCCAAGAGCCAGCAGAACAAGGCCGGAGATGGCTGAGATCTTTGAATAAGTGAGGGTCTGAGAGAAGACCTTCGAGGTCTGGCCTCGATTCTTCAAACAACAGGCATGCAGTAGCCGTTGGAGGCAAGTACAGGCCTTCAATGGCTTTTGAAGCCATGGATTCAGGCGGTTTTAGGTGGTAACCGGAGGGAGGCAACTAGGGTTAGGTTTAGGTCTTAGAGAGAATCAGAGAGGAGAGGGGATTCGAGGGCGGCGGATTAGGAGGAATGAGAGGAGTAGGGTAGTCGTATGGGTTAAAAAAGGAAGAGGCGAATAGGGGCCGTTGATCTCTGAGATCAACGGCTAGGATAAAAAGGTGTCTGGGTCGGGTTATTTGGAATTGGGTTGTGGGTTAGGTTTAAACGGAATTGGGTTAGGAATTTGGGCTGAGATTGGACCCAATTTTAAGGCTAAAATTGAAATAGATAGGGTTAGTATTTAAATAGCCAATTTCCCTTTGTTTAATTTTATAAAAATAGTGAAAATGACTTTGGGAGAAATCAAAAGCAATGAACCCCTAAATAATTCATAAATATTAGTTAAAAAATACTGGAACTAATTTTGTAATTATAAAATACTATTAATCGTAAAATAGGCTATGATTGCAAATATATGCAATTTAGCTTTAAAAATACCAAATAAATTCGTAAAAACATGCAAAAATTACCTTAATTATATTTTGGTGTAAATATGAGAATAAAATATGTTATTCACGAAAAATGATAATTTTGGAAATAATTACTGGATTTTGTTGTATTAAAATAGGCAATAAATTGGTTTAAAAATCATTAAAAAAAATCGGAAAAGTACCAAACTCTTGGGTGTGCTTATATATGCACATATATGCTATTTTGGAAGTATTTTGGCTATAAAAATACTTAGGGAAAAATAGGGTATCAACAAGATCTACATTCGGGAGATTGTTCGTCTTCATGGTATGCCCGTGTCTATCATTTCGGATCGAGGTACGCAGTTTACCTCACATTTTTGGAAAGCAGTTCAGCAAGAATTGGGCATACGGGTTGAGTTGAGCATAACATTTCATCCTCAGACGGACGGGCAGTCCGAGCGGACCATTCAGATTTTGGAGGATATACTCCGATCTTGTGTCATTGACTTTGGAGGCTTGTGGGATCAGTTCTTGCCTTTAGCATGGTTTGCCAACTACCAGTCGAGTATCCAGATGGCTCCTTATGAGGCTTTGTATGGTAGGCGTTGTCGATCGCGGGTTGGATGGTTTGGAGAGGCTCGGTTGTTGGGTACAAATCTAGTACAGAATGCCTTGGACAAGGTCAGAATTATTTAGGACAGGCTTTGTACTGCTCAGTCCAGGAAAAAGAGTTATGCCGACCGTAAGGTTTGTGATTTGGCTTACATGGTTGGTTAGCGGGTATTGCTTCGAGTGTCGCTTATAAAAGGCGTGATGAGATTTGGGAAGAAGGGCACGCTTAGCCCTAGGTTCATTGGCCCGTTTGAGATTCTTGATCGAGTGGGAGAGGTGGCTTACACACTTGCGTTGCCGCCGAGCTTATCACCGTGCATCCAATGTTTCATATGTCCATGCTTCAGAAGTATCACGACGATCCATCCCACGTGTTAGATTTCAACACTGTCCAGTTGGACAAGGACTTGTCTTATGAGGAGGAGCCAGTAGCTATTCTAGACCGCCAGGTTCATCAGTTGAGATCGAAGAGTTTTCCTTCTATTCGTGTTCAGTGGAGAGGTCAGCCAACTGAGGCATCGACCTAGGAGTCCGAGTCCGGCATGCGGAGCCGTTATCTCCATCTTTTTCCCGACTCAGGTACTTCCTTTTTATGTCTGTTCGAGGACGAACAGTTGTTTTAGAGGTGGAGGATATGATGACCGAAAAGGTCATCACTTGTTTTTGAAATAAATTCTGCATTCTGAGGCCTTAAAAACCTCTTTCAGCATCACCTCGATTTGCGTGTGCAGTTTGGGCACATAGCCGAAAAAGCCATTTTGTGAAAATCTGTGAAAAATGTTGAAATTTGGACTTAAAATGCATTTAAGTTGACTTTGGTCTAAATTTTGGGTAAATGGACCCGGACCCGTGATATGACGGCGCCGGAGGGTCCGTGGAAAAATATGGGAGTTGGGCATATGCCCGAAATCAAATTCCGAGGTCCCAAGTTGTGCAGTGCCAGAGGGTCGAATGGTGGGAACCATAGATGCATCTATTTAATCTACCAAGGCTTTGGCCCGTTCCACAATAAATAAACACATTCAACCAGTCAACCAAGAATTTATCATGGAGCAATTATTCAGGAAGAGGTATGTTTCTCTATTAAAAGTCAAGAAATGATGTCTAGCATTTTAGAAATTTAGTTATATATTCAATATGTCTTTAAGCATTTTCAAACTGACAACAAGGTTGCAAATATTACAAGTAAAGCATGCTTTTGGGCCCTAAACTACCCGGACATAAGCATAATAGTGGCTACGCACGGACTCTCGTCACCTCGTGCGTACATAGCCCCCACAAATAGGAGGACATAACCAATTAACTTACCTATGGGGACAATTCCCTCTTACAAGGTTAGAAAGGAGACTCACCTCGCTTCGGAGTTCCATAACCGGCATTCGACGCGCTTCCGAAGACTCAAATTGATGTACAACATTCTGAAACTAGCCAATAATTATATAAACCCATTAATACATGTTCAATGACTTATACTAATCCAATTTATAACCCTGATCGAATAGTTGACAAAAAATCCCTCAGGCCCACGTGCCCCGATTTCGAAATTTTTCAAAGATGAAGTTTTTCCATAACCTCACGAACTCAAATATATAATTTACTTTCAGTTTCATGTCCAAAATCGTGGTCAAAATCCGAAAATACCAATTTTCTAGGTTTTCCCTCAAACCCCAAGTTTCTACCAATTTTCATGCTAAAATCTATACATAATCAATGTATTTAACTCAAAACTAACATAAACCACTTACCTCAAGCTTGGTGGTGAAAATGGCACTCCCAAGTTGCTCCAAATCGGCTCCCATGGAGGAAAAATGGTGAAAATGAACCAAACCCTCGCTTTTAAAAGAACACACTGCCCAACTTGCTTCTCGCACCTGCGGTGCATATACCACTCCTGTGGCCCCGCTTCTATGCGCATGTGCTGCTTCTGCGGTCCCAGGCTCAGGTCTAACAATCCGCTTCTGTGGTCTCCTCTGCACGGGTGAAGTTCCGCACCTGTGGTCACTGCCCTTCTTTTCCCAAGCCGCATTTGCGACCCCTTGGCCACTTCTGCAGCTCCGCACCTGCGGTCAAAACCTCACATGTGTAGTTACACCAAATATCAGTTGCCTTAATTCTTCCTCAAATTCCAAAATTGATCTGTTAACCATCCGGAATCCACCCAAGACCCCCGAGACCCCAACCAATCATACCAACCTGTCCTAAAACATAATGCAGACCTGCTCGAGGCCTCATATCAAATTAAACAACATCAAATCACGAATCACACCCTAATTCAAGCTTTAAGAACTTTGAAACTTCAAACTTCTACATTCGATGTCGAAACCTATCAAATCATGTCTGATTGACCTCAAATTTTGCACACAAGTCATATTCAACATTGCGGACCTACTCCAACTTCCAAATTGGAATCCGACCCCGATATTAAAAAGTCCACTTCCGGTCAAACTTCTCAAAAACCTTCAAATTTCTAACTTTCGCCAAATGACTCCAGAGTGACCTATGGACCTCCAAATCCACTTCCGGTCGCGCTCCTGATACCAAAATCACCATACGGAGCTATTTCCAAATCCGAAATCCCAAATGGACATCAATAACGCTGAACTGCGCTTTAACCCAAGTTTATAGAATTCTTCCAAAATGCTAACTTCCAATATAGGCACCGAAACGCTCCCGGGTCTCCCAAAACCCGATTCGGACATACGCCCAAGTCCAAAATCATCATACGAACCTGCTGGAACCTTCAAGTCCCGATTCCAATGTCGTTTACTCAGAAATCCAATCCTTTTCATCTCCTCCAACTTAAAGCTTATGAAATGAGAATTTTCTTTCCAATTCAATTCTGAACTTTACCATCATAATCATTACGGGATCCGCCTACACATAACAGGCCATGATACTTGAATACATCCCAACAAAATCAACTACGACGATCGTGTAGCCTCGCACGTACCGCTACCACTATGTCAATTCAACCATGGCTAGCAAATCTATCTTCTTCTAATTCATCCTTAACTTGCTTTAGGGATAATAATAGCTTCATTCCTTACATCACCAACTTAAATCCACACTCAGCTTGAGTGACGCCATTCCACAAGACCATCCTATCTCTAAACCCATGAAGCATTTCATACACTCCCTGCATGCATATTCGCATCTTCAACTGATACACCTATTTTTCCTCCCAATGCGATACTGTAAGTCGAAAACATCACAGAACATTCCGAGCCTCTTATCACCATCTGCTACAAAAGCTCAATTCTTAACCATAGTGCGGGCTTGAATCCTTAGGAACAACATTTTTAACCTTTGCATTCACTAGGACCGTTGTTGAGAGTCATCCACTCTGGCTTGGCCCCGAATACAATTGACTCCGAGGCTCCGCTGACACATGAACAACCATCTTGATGAAACACCTGATTGAATCACTTCCTTGAAAATCACCTCCGTATGAGACACAAATCCTGAGTCTTCCCATAGCTTGAACATGAGCCAATAAGGCCAACTATAGCACAGCTTTACCAATTCCCTTGCTTAATTTACCACTTATGTTCGTTTCCCTTAGCCGAAATAACTTACCTACACGCCGATAGCCCGAAACCTCACAACTAGATAACTGTGCAACCTAATCGTAGGCGGTGAACTCTCCCACTTAGTTGAAGCCAACATTATTCAACTATGGAACCACCAAGATTCCTTATCTCCAATTGACATAACCTTGCGCAATCGAACCGCCAAAATACTCGAAATCCTTCTGTTAAAACCCTTTATGAATACTCTGAATCATTAACTCTCCTTACTGTAGCCGATAGAATTCTTCGCAGAAGCTTCGCCAACCACACGACCGTTGATCTTCTCACAAGAGATAACCCACCTGTGGAAATTACACGCCGATATCCCCCAACGATACTGTACTGGGTACAATCACTATGACATCTATAACCCATCTTGAGTCCGTGCTCATTCGCCAACTGCACTAGTCCATTTTCTTCTTATGGACATCAACTAAATACACGACAATATCTTCCAATTCAAAATCATGTCGTATCCTTTTTCACATCAAGAAACTTCTTTCCGTTCTATCAAATCTCCCGCCTCACAATGGCCGATATTTCAAGTCAAGTCGAAAAACCCAATCACTGTCCACCTCGAGTCCTATTTTACTCTAGACTTTTTCTCCGGATATGTAGTTATCCTGCAACTGATCCCATATGTTACTCTGCCACTCTCCCACTTTGGTCGAACTCACTCCTCTAAGTGACTGCTCAACTCCTGTTTCCACAATAGGCTTTCTAAAAGTCTAATCATCACAAGACACTTACCACAGGTCTTTCCTCATCCTTTGCCACCCAGGTGTTGCCTTTATTCAACATCTATCTCGGTGGCACTTGCACCAACAAATCGTTACTACTTTAAAACCTTCAAAAGACCATCTTTCTCGAGCCGTCAACTTTAATATACCGATTCGATCATGAACCACCGCACACCGCGATCTCTGACAGCCGTTCCCTGATAGCATTTCACAATACCCTGCCTAAAAGTGAATTGAAGAAGATCATAACACTGGAAAACTTAACACATTCAATCGAGGATGAAGGCACCATGTTGCAGATAAAAATACCACCGCACTTGAAAAACCAAGGCTTGTTACTCTATTAACCAAACCTGAGTATTCTTAGTCCGATTGCCTTTCCTCCACCGGAAATAATATACCGAATCAGTGAATCATGCACTGAGTAAACCTCCTTTCAAGTAATTCACTACCCCGACACATAGACATGCATCCCACCATCACATTAATACTGTGTGACCACCATTCATAAGCATCATGGCAACTTGTGCCTAGTCTCAGAGCTCCCGAAGTACAGCTACTGAGCTGAAATGATAGAATATCCTTCCACAAGGCGACGACAATAGCTCAAACAACCACACAAGGAGAAACATCCCGCACCACATTTATAGTACCATTATAATTACTCACTCGTCGATTCATAACTAGCGCTTCATGTCGCATAAGATTGAATGGGAAGGAAATGAAGGCATAAACCTCAAAGGAAATCAAATCGCACGATGAGAAATCAAGAAGGGAAGTGCTCCTAACAGCCCAGTAGCCTCTCGAAGATACGTACAGACGTCTCTGTACAGATTTGTGAGATTCTACTAGACTTGCTCATGACTAGTGAGACCAAAGGGAACCTAGGGCTCTAATACCATGTTGTCACAACCCAAATTCCACTAAGGGACGTGATGGCGCCAGACATCACTGTCAGGCAAGCGAACACCAAGAATTTAATTAAATTCCTATTTTAGTATTTATTGAAATAATTTCTTTTATATATTAAACAATAAATAATGAATTTAATTGAAATACGATAATGTCTTTAACAATCTAAATATTGAATAATCCCATAATCATCCCAGAAGCTGGTGTCACAAGTGCATGAACTATTTCTAGAAAATCAAATGAAGTACATAACTGTCCGGAATACAGATTTGGACAGAAGGTAAATACTATACACTGAAAGAGACTATGTCGGTTGCGGGTCACCTCGAGAGATACAGCTCACCTAAGTCTCTGTATCATCTATGCTGTTGCGCCCATTAGGCCGTGTCACGACCCAATTACACTTCAGGTCGTGATGGCGCCCAATACCGATGTCAGGCAAGCCAACGTGGAAAGATTAATAAGTTCTTATTTTAGTTTTTCCAAAATGGTTACCACAATCTCTAAGTTTGAATTTAAAACAAGCGATAGTTAGCATCATACCACAATAGTTATACAATCCCAAAAATAATAGTCTACTAATGTGTGTGCCAAGACCTGGTGTCACATGTATGTCGGTATCTAATAGAATATACAAAAGAATAAACCTATCCTACTGTCTGAAATAGAATAGACATCCAAAAGTAAAGAGAGACTCCATCGTGCTACTGAACGACATAGGAAGGGAGCAGCTCATCGTTGAATCTCGGGCTACGATCAAGAGTATGCACCAGACTGGTAACCAGATGTACCTGCCTCAAATCCTGCACAATTAAGCACAGAAGTGTAGTATGAGTACATAAACAATATGTACCCAGTAACTATCCTGTCTAATCACGATAAAGTAGAGACGAGAGGTCGACTTGACACTTATTAGGGTCAAATAATATGAGAAAGTGTTATACTAAGCAAGGATAGCACACAAAATTAACAATTTATAGCAAGAAGTAACAGGTCCTTTCTTAGATAATAGTAGCCATTTACATTTCGGGGAATATAACAAAGTTCAGTCCACAGAAATATACCGAGCAAGAAGCATGCGCAAGTAGTGCCGAGGTCGTACGACCCGATCAAACAAAAAAATAAAGTGTGCACTATTGGAGGGTCGAACGGCACGAACCATAGATGCATTTATTACCTCGCTCGCAAATCATACATGCAACGTGGTCAAATGTAATTAAGCACAACAAACAGGCAGACAAGAATATATCAGGGGAGCCATTACTCACAGAAATGTCAACTTCTCTTTAAAAGGTCAAGAAAGTTGTGTTTCTCTTATTAATTTCATTTAACACATTCAACATGATTTACACAATTCGAATTTAACCATAAAGTCACAAGAATATCACATAAAGAATGCTTTTGGGTCCTAGACTACTCGGACCTAAGCATAATAGTGGCTACGCACGGACTCTCGTCACTTAGTGGGCGCATAGCCCCCACATTTAGTGGCAAATTATTCAATTATTTCACCCAAGGGGACAATTCCCTCTTACAAGGTTAGATAGGAGACTCACCTCGCTCCAAAGCGTACTTTCAATTCCAAGAACGTGCTCAAACCTTCAATTTAGAGCCGAACGATCCGAAATTAACTAAACGAGGTAGGAACTAGTCAATAAAATCTCAAAAGTTCGCATTTTAATTACTAAAGTAATATTCCAACCTTAAACACAAGTTTCCTAAAATTCGACCCCGGGTCCATGTGCCCAGATTCCAAAATTTTTCGAAGAAAGTTGCTCTTAATAACCGAAGGATCAATAATATATGATTTCTATTTCATTCCATAACAGATTTTGTGGTTAAATCTAACTTTTAACCTGAGGTTTTGCTCTAATCCCATGATGTTTCCTTAATCTTTGTGTGTTAATCTACCCGAGGTTCAAGTATTAAACTAGAAATACAGAGGATGAACTTACCTCAAGATGCTAGGTGAAAGTCTTCTCTCAAGAGCTCCAAAATCGCACAATAAATGAGTGAAAATGAACAAAAATGGCCTAGAGACCATAATAAATGAAGGTCACTGCTTCAGTGATTTTCGGATCTTTGGTCCTGGGCTGCACCTGCGCCCACCGTATCTGCGGTGTGGTGTCCGCTTCTGCACAATTTCAACTGAGGGGCTTCTGCGAGGGACAAGCCGCTTTTGCGGCTCTGCTTCTGCGACTTTGGGCTTGGCCTAGCTTGGCTGCATCTGTGAGAGGACAACTGCTTATGTGGTCTCGCTCTTGCGACTGAGCAACCGCAAGTGCGATTATGACAGAAGACTGGAGCTTCAGCTCCTTCCCAAATTTTCCAGATTATACAGTCCATGGCCTATTATTTCATGTTAATACAAACTAGATAATTACACATCAACTTCACTCGAGCCTTGCTCGATTGACGCTCGGGGCCCCCGGGACCCGCCCGAACATACCAACAAGTTTGGAATCATATAAGGAAACGTACTTATACTACTCAGATTGACACCAAATTTTGCAGGCAAGTCTTAAATGTTATACTGGACCTGTACCGGGCTCTGGAACTAACATACGGACCCGATACCATTATGATCGAGTATTCTAATTTCATTAAATCTTACAATTTTAGTTTAACAATTTCTAACAAAAATTCATTACTCGGGCTAGGGACCTCGGAATTTGATTTTGGCATACGCCCAGCTCCCATATTTTCCAACGTACCCTTCGGGACCATCAAAACACGAGTCCGGGTCTGTTTACTAAAAGTGTTGACCAAAGTCAAAATTAGCCTTTTAATAAATCTTAGGGAATCAAGTGTGCCTATTTCAACCCAAACTCTTCCAAATCCCTAACCGACCATCCCCGCAGGTTGTAAATTAGTTAAAGCAAGCGCGAGAAGTTTTATTTAGGGGGACAGGGTTCTAAAAAACAAAATGACCAATCAGGTCGTTACATTCTCCACCTCTTAAACAAACGTTCGTCCCCTAATAGACATAGAAAAGAACCTGAGGTAGGGAAAAAATGGGGATATCTGCTCCGCATGTCCTCCTCGGACACCCAGGTCGCCTCTTCAACTGGTTGGCCCCTCCACTGGACCTTTACCATGGAAACCCTCTTGGATCTCAACTGGTGATCCTGTCTATCAATGATGGCATTATGCATTTAGCGTGCTTGTGGCCGATATTCGGTATTGTGTTATAACGAGCAATTTAGCTCGATGTGTATCTCCTTATGTGAATTTTATGTATAGATCGGGTGGCACGCCACCATGGGTATTTTGTTTAGATCGGGTTGCATGCCGTAACAGTGTGATGATGATTACAGTCCCTTATATTCTATTCTGTGTATTTTGTTTCCATTTTTTGAGGGAAGTTCATATTAGCTGCGTGAGTGGAGTAGTCCCTTCTAGAGTTCGTCTTTCTTAAGTATCATGTTTGAGTTGGTAGCCTAATGGCACATTGTGGCATCATATGAGACTTTTTGTCATGTATGGGGTGGCTTGTTGCCTGAGCAGTTTGTACTGGGTAAGACGAGATTATTGGATCTAGGATCAGTGTGATCGGATTATATGAAGTATATTAAAGAGCAAATACCATTATTTGGTTTAGAGTGAGGTAATGGTTCTTGTCAGGAGTATAGCATCAATGATTTGTTGACTCGACAGTTGGTTATGAATTTCTACACGCCTCTTCCGCCGTGGTGGTATTGTAAGAGTTAGAACATAACTTATATGACATAGGGTGCATTGTGAGCATCACATTTGGGGAATGTCATTTATTATGATTAGAGAATGTTATAATGGCCTTGTGAATGAGGTGGTGCATGGTGAGAATTCAGCAAAGGCATCCAGTCATATTCTGGTACCTCGTGTAGTGATTGATACGGTGTTCATAAATTGGAAGCAGGCCTGGTAGAGAATTCCGAATATTGGAATTGGGCTCTAAGTTTATTTGATTGAATAATAAGGGAATATCTTTTAATTGATTGAGCTAATGTGCTTGACTGGGTTGTAGTAGCATGGGTAGGTTCACAAGGTGTTAAACATTGATTTGGGACAACTCCAGTGCAGTTCTTAGCACGTTCGAGGACGAATGTATGTTTAAGTGGGAGAGAATGTAACGACCCGACCGGTCGTTTTGAGCTCTAGCGCGTCGTTCAGTAGTTTGAGGCCATGAGCAGCTTCACTTTAGGTATTATGACTTGTACGCATGGTCGGAATTGAATTTTGGGAAGTTCGGAGTTGATTTGGAAAGAGAATTCTCATTTCGAAAACTTTAAGTTGAAAGAATTGACTAAAATTGGATTGATGATTTCGGACTTGGGTGTAAGGCCCCGAAAAATTTCGCTAAGTAAAATATGCTTCCATGGTGCTACGTAGGCTAATTATAATATTTTATGTGCTATTAATATGGTGGACATTAAATGGATTTGGTAAATATGTGTACAAGTCTTATGGTAAGTAATTTGGGGTCCAAGGAAATGCCTAAGTATAAGGAAAATTGAAAAAGTTCATAATAGGCTAAAATTTCAAATGAGTTCGCACAAGCCCCCACTTTTAACGATCATATATTAATATTTATAAGGTTTTATGTTATGAACAACCTATCATATGAAAGTCCTTTGAGTATAGTTTCCAACGCTTCAAACCGTTCGTCATTCGGACATTTCTAAACAAAGTTATGGCCAAATTACCAAAGCAGCGCAAAAATTTGCACTACCGCGGCGCCCCACGCGGCGCCCGGCACGCCGCGCCAGTAGAAATTCCAGTATGGTCCGAAATTACAGTTCCAAACACATTTTTCACAGCCGCCCCGTGCCCCGCGGCGTCCCATGCGGCGCGGGTGTACAAAAAATCGGGCTTTTAAGTGTAAAACGACCTCATTTCGCTAAATAAACACAAGGGTCCAATTTTTAGCAAATAAAATCAGATTCTAGAGTGAGAAAATTCCCCTCCTCAATCCTTCTTCAACACTTGCTCAAATCTTGAAGGATTAACAAGGAAAACTACGTTAGGTCTTCATCCTTGAGGAAAGATTCTACACCCTAACCCTTAATTTCGAATTTTAGCTAAAGATGGGTATTTATCGAGAAAGTTTGTGGGTATTGGAGTTTTTATCTTGCTTGCATGTATTGTTAAAAGGTGTAGGAATATTGTTGAGCTAAAAATGGTAAAGTATGGGTTGTGGGTTGATGAAATCCTATATAAAAGGGCCTTAAAGATTTAACGCACATGTAGTGTTTGATAGAATGCTCAAATGAGCTAGAATTATGATTATCTTCCTAATTTTGGTTCAGATTGTTATATTTCCAAAATAGATTGAGGTTGCAAAGAGTCCCGGAATTTTGTAAGAATTTAAGGAAAGCTCTATTGAGGTATGTATGGCTAAAACCCCCTCTTTTTAGAAATTGAGCTCCGTTGGTGTTTGTGTAAATGAGGTAAACTTAAAGTTGGGATGATATATTGTTTGTTAATTCCACATGAATTGGTGTTGTAACTTTATATACGTGAAAGGTGTGTCTCAATATGATCGATGTGCTATTCTTGATGATTTTAAAAGGTGCAGAGAAAATATGAAACACATTATGAAATGAGTCTCGGCTTTGCTTTCAATAAATGACTTCAATAATGATGTGCCTTAAAGGCTTTGTACACAATTTATGCCATAAGTGGCCGTTTGAGATAATGTTTTGCCTTATGAGTACATCCAATATGATGCGGGTTGTTACATACTCCGATGTTGAAATTGTATATTGTTATGATTGTAAAAGAATTCGTTGTGCTTCAAGTTCCATTGTTAATGAAAACTCTTTGTGAATTGTTATTGTTGTTGCGAAGTGATATTCTGGATGGCCTGAAGTCGTGTGATTGAACTATGAACTATTGTTGTTGTGTGAAACATGTTGTTCGATAGGATCGGGTTGTGCGCCGCAACACAAAATGATAAATTGTGGGTTGGGGTGATAAGGGTGGCCGAGGTAATAAGGATGGACTATGATCATTATCACTATCGAAATGAAAGTTTGTGAAATTATTGATATGACGAATTGATATACGTGAAATAAAGATTGAAATGAAATTGTGTTTGAGGTAACGTCTTGTAAGATGGCTTAGCCGATCGGGCCGTGATCGGATGCCATGATATATACACATGGTGGTAATGTATTGAAAGTTGTAATTAAAAAGTGTGAATGAAATAATGGTAACGTCTCCGGGAGACGGCTTAGCCGATCGGGCCGAGATCGGACTCCTCTCAAGAAAGCGGTGGTATTATGAATGAGTTTCGGAAAGGAAAAGGAAAGAAGAGATTCTGTTATGAAATGTGATCTAGTGCCAAGTATGATGTGATAATTGTGTCCCCAAGTGCCGATGAACGAATATATGTGAAGCGAAAATGGAAGTGAGATAATTCATTTATTTGATAATGTGGTGATCATTTAAAGTGTTCGATTTGTACTTGTGATTTCCTTATTATTGTATGAAACGCATAGGTGTATAATTTGATATGTGAGCCCTATGGAAGGGCTATGAAAAGCAGCCTAGAGGTATGAAAACTATGTGAAAGTCATAGTATTCTTTGATTTGATGATGTGCTAATTGTTAAAGCTTTTTGATTGACATTTATGATTTCTTTATTCTTGTTTGAGAATTCTTTCTAATGAAAAGGTGTTAATGTTTTCCTTATTCTGGTTTGATAGTTCTTTCTAATTAGATGGTGTTTAGTTATACATACTAGTGCTATTCAATGGCACTAACGTCCCTCTTGCTGGGGGCGCTACATTCGTGTTATGATTGTAGGTGGTTCTATAGCAGGTACTCCAATCCACCGGCAGTAGCACCTCCTCTACTTTCCGTCAGCTGTATTGGTGAGCCCATTTCCTCTTGGGGCCCTGCGTGGCTCATGCTGCTTTTCTTCCCGGAGTCTTATTTTTTTATTTATGTAAGGCATAGCCGGAGCCTTGTTGCCGGCATTTCCATATTATTCTTCAGTTGTATTTAGAGGCTCCGTAGACAGGTTGTGGGTAGTGTCGGGTATTGGAATTTTGAATAGAAATATTGATGTTTGGCAATGATGTATAAAACTTGTAATACCTTTAAAATGGCAAAAGAGGTTGCTAATGAAAATGAAATGGAAATCGTTAATGATATTTTTATAGAATTTGATTAATGAAATCCATCTCCTATTTATTCATGAGTTAGTTTGGGTAGAATGAGATCTAACAGGCTTGCTCGATCGGGTTTACTCGGTTGAGCACCGGTCGCACTCCTCGGATTTTGGGGCGTGACATTGGGCATATTTCTGGATCGGGTTTTGGAAGACCCGGGAATATTTCGGCGCCTATTGTGGAAGTTAGCATTTTTTGGAAGAATTTCATGAGTTTGTGTTGAAGTGAATTTCAGTGTTATCAATGTCTGTTTGAGATTCTGAGTCTGGGAATATCTCCGTATGGTGATTCTGGTGTTGGGAGCGTGATCGGAAGTGAACTCGGAGGTCCGTGGATCATTTTAGAGTCATTTGGCTAAAGATAGAAATTTGAAGGTTTTTAAGGAGTTTGACAGGAAGTGGACTTTTTGATATCAGGGTTGGAGTCCAATTCCGGAAGTTGGAGTAGGTCCGTAATATCGAATGTGACTTGTGTGCAAAATTTGATGTCATTCAGACGTGACTTGATAGGTTTCGGCATCGAATGTAGAAATTGGAATTTATTAGTTTAATTAGACTCAAATTGGGGTGTGATTCGTATTTTTAGCGTTGTTTGGTGTGATTTGAGTCCTCGACTAAGTCTGTGATACGTTTTGAGACTTGTTGGTATGTTCGGACGGGGTCCCGAGGGGCTCGATTTTGGGGTGATTTCGGACCATTTCTAGGCCATTTTTAGCTGCTGGTTTTTGGCTATAGTAGTATGCTACGTGATTGTTGGGAAATGGTCGCAATAGCGATGAGTAAACTGGGAGAAAATGGCCAGTGATTCGCAATCGCGTAAGGCCTTTTGCGATCGCGTAGAGGAAAGTTTCTGCTGCACTGACCCGACTTTGGAAGCTTGTATTTCACAATCTATAAGGACTTTGGAGATGATACAAAAATGAAAGTTGTGTCCCTTTGTGTGTAATTTTCATAACATTAAACCATTTAGAATTTAGAGTTGTGTACGAAACGTTATGAGTGGTACACTACAGCCTATCCGGAAAGAGTTTGGAAATTGCGAAGAAGAAATTTGTGTTGCACGGGGCTGATTTTTGAATATTATATCTTGTGATATATAAGGAATTGAGAAATGAGAAAAGCATAAAAGTTGTAGCTAATGGAGTCTAGTTTTCAAAAAGGTAAACCATTTGCAATTTGGAGTTCTGTACAAAAAATTATGGCCATTATACTAGAGACTGTCTGGAAGAGCTGGGCATTTGTTCTTCGTGATCGCGAAGCTTTTCCCGTGATCGTGAAGGGTAAATTTATGGCTGAGAAATGTTGTGCTTCGCGATTTCAAATTCGTTTCTGCGATCGCGAACAGTAAATACCTGGGCAGAAGCTTTATTTCGAGGTTTCGGCCATTTTTAACATATTTGGAGCTATGGAGCTCGGATTGAAGCAATTTTTGAGGCAATTTTTACCATATGTATTGGGGTAAGTGTTCTATATCCAAAATTAATTACATTTCATGATTCTATGGTTATATTCATCATTTATTTAAGATTTAAATGGAAGAAATCAAGATTTTTGCAAAACTTTTCAAGAACGAAAATTCAAGATTTGGAGGTCAAGTTGTTATCAGAATTTGGTAAAATTGGTATGGTTGAACTCGTATCGGAATGAGTTGTCAGATTTCGTGAGTTTTTTTGAAATTCGGGCACGTGGGCCCGAGGGCAATTTTGTCAACTTTTCGAACGGAGTTAGGAATTTATCTAAATTGAATTGGTGTCAATATTAGAGTGTATATTTATGGATTTTGTCAATTATTGGCTAATTTTGGAGCATTGTGCATCAATTTATGTGATGACCTTGGGTCATCACTTGTTTTAGAAATAAATTCTGCATTCCGAAGCCTTAAAAACCTCTTTCGACATCACATCGATTTACATGCGCAGTCCGAACGTGTAGCCGAAAATGCCATTTTGTGAAAATCTGTGAAAAATGTTGAAATTTGACTTAAAATGCATTTAAGTTGACTTCGGTCAATATTTTATGTAAAAGGACCCGGACCCGGATCCAGACCCTTGATTTGACGGTTCTGAAGGGTTCGTGAAAAAAATGGAACTTGGGCGTATGCCCGGAATCGAATTCCGAGGTCCCAAGCCCGAGAAATGAATTTTTAAAGAAAATTATTTTCTGGAAACTTTTATGAGTTTTGGAAATGAAATGCATTTAGAATTTGACGGTATCGGGCCCGTTTCTAGTTCCAAAGCCCGGTACAGGTTTTATATTTGAAATAAGATGAGTCTTTGAAATTTGGTAAGAAACGGAAGTCGTTTGAGGTGATTCGGACCCGTAGTTGTGAAAATTCCAGAGTTGAAAGTTTTGAGATTTTTCTTAGATTTCTATGCTAAATTCATTGTTTAAGAGGTTATTTTGGCGATTTGATCACACGGATAAATTCATATGATATTTTTGATTTAGTACGTATGTTTGGTTGGGAGCCTCGAGGGTTCGGGTGAGTTTTGGGAAGGTTTCGGGGTGTTTAAACTTAGGAAAACACTATTGTTGCATCAGTTCTGGTGTAACCGCACCTGCGAGTCGAGCACTGCAGGTGCTAGCTAGCAGGTGCGCGTTGTGGATCGCATGTGCGGTCCAGTCTCGAAGATACGGACAATCTTCCGCATATGCGGTTCCGCAGGAGCGGGTCCTTTTCTCGCAGATGCGGCCCCAGCGGGGCCTAGTCATTTTCGTAGAAGCCATCAATTTTTCGCACGTACGGTCTCGCAGGTGCGACCCAGTCATCCTGCAGGTGCGAAAGTCGAGCAGTGAGTCTTTTTAAAACATAACTTCAGTGATTTTTCTTTCAAACTTTCACAAAAATAAAAGAACTAGGGCAATTTTTTCAAGAGATTTTCTTCCCAAATCACAAGTAAGTGTTCATTAACTGATTTCTTTCAACTCCCTAATGTTTTTGATAAACTTTTATCAATAATCCTAGGGTATTAATGGTAGAAAATTAGGGATTTGGGTAGAGTTAGGGCGTTTGATTAATTGGTATTTAAACCTTATTTTTGGGTCGAATTTCGAAACTTATTGCATATTTGGGCTCGTGGGCGAATGGGCGAACGGGTTTTGGTCCGAACCTCGAGTTTCGACCAAGCGGTCCCGGGGTCAATTTTTGACTTTTTGGGGAAGATGATGGAAAACCTATAATTTAGCTTTGGGATTGGATTATTTATCATTTATTAATGTAGTTATATTGATTTGAATTAGATACGAGTAATTCGGAGGCGGATTCTAAAGGAAAAACGGTGTTTGAGGCTTGAGTTAGCCGTGGAAGTTTGAGGTAAGTGTTTGGTCTAACCTTATCTTGAGGGATTAGGAGTGTGTCCTATTTGCTACGTGTTACTTTTCGAGTACGACGTATGGGTATGGTGATGAGTATCCATACGTCGGTGTTGAGCATGACCGTGAGTCTTAAATTAAAATTATTGTATTCTTGAGAAATACTACGAATGCCTAAGTTGTTGATTCTCTGTGTTGAGCAAGGTTTATGATTATTCTCGAGGAGATTACTTATGATTGAGTATTGGTGCTAGTTGAGGTAGTTAGATGTTGGAACAAGTTTGGTTATAGCTGATATTTCCTTGCCGGGACATATTTACTTATATTTTTTATTCCCTTGCCGGGATAGTGTTGTTTCCTTATTGGTCCCCCTCCCATCTTTACCTATTTATTTCTGCTTTACTTTTCACTGTATATTATATAACTGTTGGCCCAAGTTCAGTTGAAGTTTTGAAGATTGACAAACGAACTCAGTGATGGACCTGGTCCATCTGGTGAGACAAAGTGTTTATCAACCATTGCATATGAGATGCACGTGAGGAAGATATACCGTAGAGATCAAGCAATAATATCTTCTGAACTAATTGAAAAGATTACAGTTGAGATAAGGAGAACAGTCTCCTTATAAAGAGAGAACACAATCCTAATCTAGGATAAGGGTTGTAGTTTGTATTGGTCAAGGACTCAAAATCGTCTAAGGATAAGCAATGGAGTCTCAATCAAACTCTAATTACTAACTCAATAAATAACTGAGTTTGTTCTCTTTTACAGGTATTGCACATACGTAGAAGTAAAACATAATTGAGAGCAAAAGAGCAAGTCTGTTTTGCAAGCAATATATGTGAGATATAAGTGTGCACGCCTGAAGCTAATTGAACGAGATAGAAGAACCAGTTCCATTGTGTTTATTCTTATTCTAGTTCAATTGTAGTAGGTGTTTCTATTTGTACCTTTCAGCTTATTTAGAAGCAATTGTATTAGGTACTTTGAGTATTCAAGTTAGAGTTAACTTGAAAGTGTCGCAACAGTTGAGGCTGTGTGCCACACTGGGATTAGAGTTAATCCTTAGGTTTACAAAGAGTTTTTGTAAATGCTATTTTGGCTTAGTGATTTTAGTGGAAGTTTGGGAAAATCCTACTGAGTAGTAGGTCGTGGTTTTTTCACCTTTTGAGCCACATGTTTTCCACGTAAAAATCTCTGTGTTCTTTATTTTATGTATTTATTATTCCGCAAACTGAAATAGTTAGAACACCTAGAACAACCAGGTTCTTCTAGAACGAAAATTGGGTACCACACAAATCACCCCCCTCTTGTATGGTATTGACGTTTAGAACATCAATTGGTATCAGAGCAGGTTATCCTTGAAGAGGTGAACACCTTAGGAAAGATCAACATGAGTGCACCACCTGGAAACTGGGAAGGGCAATCCACCGCTAGGCCTCCACTTTTTAATGGTCTCTACTACTCTTGGTGGAAGAATAGAATGAGAGACCACATCATGGGAGAAGACTATGAGCTTTGGGACATCATCACTGATGGTCCTTTAGCCACAACAAAGAAGACTGCTGAAGGGTTGGATGTTCTAAAGACAAGAGCTGATTGCACTGCTGAAGACTTAAAGAAGTGGGAAAAGAATGCTAAGGCCAAGAAGTGGCTAGTATGTGGACTTGGTCCAGATGAGTACAGCAGGATCCAAAGCTGTA
>MU702385.1:10057-54449 GCA_026770625.1 Nicotiana glauca | reverse complement strand
AGAAGTACACAAAAGAACTAATCAAAAAGTTTAAAATGGAAGAATCCAAAGAAATAGATACATCTATTGCTACTGCCACTAAGTTAGATATTGATGAACCTGGTTCATCAGTTGATCAGAAGCTGTATAGGGGTATGATTTGTTCACTTTTGTATCTTACTGCCAGCAGACCTGACATTATTTTTAGTGTAGGGCTTTGTGCTTATTTCCAGGCAAATCCAAAGGAGTCACACTTGACAACTGTCAAAAGGATATTGAGATATTTGAAAGGCACCACTGATTTGTGTCTTTGGTATCCCAAAGGTAGTAATTTTGACTTAATTGTATACGCTGATGCTGATTATGCAGGTTTCCTAGTGGATAGGAAGAGC
The DNA here is from genome assembly GCA_026770625.1 of Nicotiana glauca. Taxonomy (NCBI): domain Eukaryota; kingdom Viridiplantae; phylum Streptophyta; class Magnoliopsida; order Solanales; family Solanaceae; genus Nicotiana; species Nicotiana glauca. Next base: position 54,078 of record MU702385.1, on the reverse strand, counting down.
ACCTCAGGTATGGCACACTTCCTGGGTTTTTGTCTTGTATCATGGGCTACCAAAAAGCAGAATTCAGTAGCTCTCTCTACTGCTGAAACTGAATATGTTGCTGCTGCTTCATGTTGTGGTCAATTGCTGTGGATTAAGCAACAACTGGTAGATTTTGGAATTGAAGTGGGGTGCATACCAATATTCTGTGATAACACTAGTGCTATAAGTATGACAAAGAATCCTGTTCATCATAAAAGGACTAAGCACATATATGTTAGACACCACTTCTTAAGAGATAACTATGAGAAAAGGTTAATCTTCATAGAATTTTGTGCTACTAACAAGCAAATAGCTGACATCTTCACTAAGGCACTAAGTAGAGAAAACTTTGAAAGGAACAGGTTGGAATTAGGGATGATTAAGATCGCCTAAAAGGTCCAGTTCAGAATGCACAATGAAAAAAAAAACAAAAAAACAAAAAAAAAATGATGAAAAAAATGAATTTTTTTTTGGGTAGGAGTTCTTAATTCATGTAAATATCTAGACTAATTCTTACTCAGTCTCATACTTTAACTAGTATACTCATGTGAAATGTGTTTATATGACTCATTGATCTCTTACAAAGTTTTTTATTCTGACATTTGAGGCATAATCAAGAGAAGTTCTACTTGAAGAACCTGGTTCATCAATATATACTCATGAGAAAGTTCAGGTATGTTTCTATACTTTGCACAATTAGAAAGATGAAATTATCAATCATGAGCAGAAGTCCTTGTTACACCAAACGTCCAGAAAATTTTATCCATTGAGCAATTGAACCAGTTTCATTAACTAGGAGTCTAACTATAACAGGTCTCTTCCCTAAAATCTAGCGATTTTCATTAATCACTTAGGAGACAGGAACTCTAACTTGATTAGACTCCTAATTAACCTCTGAAAAGGCTGCCATTACTGCCCTAATCATGACCTCTCTTTAAAAACCCACCAAATCTCTCATAACCGTCACTCTAATTCCTAAATTTCTGATCATCTGCTTTCTTCCCCAAAAATCCCCAAAATTCCCAAAAATTCTCAGCCATGACTAATCCTCAAGACAACCCCGGAACTCCCCCACCAGTCTCCCCCAACACCTCATCGTTAACTCCTCCTAGTGAACCCCCAAAACCCAGATTTCGTCGCCAGAAAATGTTAACTAGAAAAATAGTTGCATCTGGTCCTTTGAGGAAAGTCTTGAACGAAAAATTACAGGCTAGTCAAAGGAAGAAAGTTACAACCAAAGAAAGAGACTCAAGCTCTGAACCTGAGAAATTTATCTCTGCCAGTGAAGGAGAAGAACCTAGGTCTTCTGACACTGACAAGAGTCAAGAAACCCCAGGAGAGGTAAATACTTGTTTATTGTTTTCTGATGTACTAGAAAGGGAGGATAATAAGTTTGTTCTGGTAGGGTATGCTAAAAATATTAAAGGGGCTGAATCTAGTATAATGAGAAAGAAAAAGAAAGGGAATGTTTTAGCTATATATGGTAGTGGAGAAGAGGGAGGCATGAAGTCAGGGGGAAGTGGGTCAGGTGAAGCTGCTGAGGGATTGATAAATTTGAGTGAACAACCAGATGAACCTGGTTCATCTATGGAGGAGACTTTCGCAGATATGCTAAAGAAGGTTGAAGCCATTTATGATCCAAAGAAACGTAAGGCCTCCTCACAAAGGACCCCTGTTGCGTCCAAACAAACTAAGAAGAGCAAAGTTTCATCACCTAAGTCTGTTGCACCTAGGTGTAGATCCACAAGAAGTAGGGTGAGGCAAAGTGAAGCAGAACTGCAAAAGGCAATAGAGGAGAGTAAGAAAAAGAAGAAAGAAAAGGGAAAAGAAAAAATGGTTGAAAGTTATGAGGCTGCTGTAGAGGAGGAAGAGGAAGAGATGGAACTGGTCCATCAAGAGAGAAGTACGACTGTAGAAGTTCCCACTGCTAAATCAAAGAGAACCAGGTCTTCTACAAAGAAGCCCCAAGTCTGTACCTGCTGAATCCTCTCTAGCTACAAGAACTAGGTCAGCTGCAAAGGGAAAAAAGTACAAGTTGAAGAAGAAGGAGAAGACAAGTCAGAACAGGAAAAAGATAGGTTTATAAATTTTGGCAAAAGAAAAATTCTGAAGGGTAGATTGCTCAAAGACCTGGAGGAGCCAGGCATGGTAAGATTGTTGACTTTACTGGAGGCACAAGGATGGAAGGACATGGTCCTTCAGATGGATGGAAGATTGGCCAGAAAAGAACTTGTTGAATTCATGGCTAACAGGACTGTGAAGAATAGGCTGGTAACCAGTATAGTGAAGGGGGTGAAGGTGAAATTTGATGCACCTGAGTTGGGCAGAATCTTGAACATTCCAAGTGAGGGATATGATGATTACACAAGGCAAAAGTGGCCTTGTCTGGATGGTCTGCCTACTGAACTTCAAATCACTAGAAACTTCTATGAAGCTAAAAATGCTGAGGAATTGCCTGAAGCAAGGGCTGTTCAAAAGAGTGAGATGAGGCCAGAGCATAAAGTGCTCTTTGAATTTGTGAACAAATGCCTGCTGCCTAGACATGAGAGGAGGCACACAAGAAAACTACATGGACCTGGTCCTCATGCAGTGCTTGGTGGAAGGAAAGCAGATTAACTGGCCTGCTTTCATTGTTAAGCTGCTAGACAGGGTGCTCAATGGTTCAAAGGCTCATGCCATTCCTTATGGGTTTATTCTGACAGCTGTGTTGGATAAGCTGAACGTTCCTTTGAAGAAATAGGAAATGGCTTCCAGCAAAGAGCACTTTGGCATCAAGACTCTTCAAGCCTATGATTATTTTCTCAGTGTAGGCCCTGTTGAACCTGGTTCATCAGTAAAGACTCCAGTAAATAGCAAGGTCAGAGCCTTGATTTAGGAGGTAGGGACAAAGGATGCTGAGATTGCAAGGCTTCAAGCTCGAGTTGTTGAACTGGAAGAAGAGAGGAATAGGTTAAGAGCTGAACTTGCAAAGGAAAAAGAAAAGAGTGAAGGGATGCTCCAAACTATGCTTAATCTGCTACAAACCCAACCCTCTAGCTCCTCAAAGCCTAAGGTTTCCTTGTCCTGTCTTAAACCAGTCTAGAAAACCCCCAGTGACCCAGATTCGGGACTTTCTTTTGTTTTTGCTCATGGTTGGTAGTTTTTGTTCTTTCTTTTTGTGGACTGTTATGTAGAAGCACTGCTTATCAATGACAATGTGCATTTCTCTTGCTTTATGTTAATTCTAATCTTTATAGTTATTTTTGTCAAGTTGATTTTTGATTAACTAAAGCATGCTTTCACTTGCAGTTTCCCTAGTGGCCATGAGTACTAATTAATATTCTGGGATTCACATTATTTATGCAACTTTTCGATGATGCCAAAAGGGGGAAGATATTGTGCTTAAACTCTATTATCTGAACAGTGATGTTTATGACCTAATTAAATATGGCCCTTGATGATAAGTTAAAATTTTAAATGTTGATATTTTAGCTGAGTTCTGCAGGTTCTCTGATCAGTAAAAGCACAGAGTTTGTCATCATCAAAAAGGGGGAATTTGTTGGCCCAAGTTCAGTTGAAGTTTTGAAGATTGACAAATGAACTCAGTGATGGACCTGGTCCATCTGGTGAGACACAGTGTTTATCAACCATTGCATATGAGATGCACGTGAGGAAGATATACCGTAGAGATCAAGCAACAATAGATTCAGAACTAATCGAAAATATTGTAGTTGGGATAAGGAGAACAGTCTCCTTATGAGGAGAGAACACAATCCTAATCTAGGATAAGGGTTGGAGTTTGTATTGGTCATGGACTCAAAATCGTCTAAGGATAAGCAATGGAGTTTCAATCAAACTCTAATTACTAACTCAATAAATAACTGAGTTTGTTCTCTTTTACAGGTATTGCACATACGCAGAAGTAAAACATAATTGAGAGCAAAAGAGCAAGTCTGTTTTGCAAGCAATATATGTGAGATATAAGTGTGCACGCCCGAAGCTACTTGAATGAGATATAAGAACCAGTTCCATTGTGTTTATTCTTATTCTAGTTCAATTATAGTAGGTGTTTCTATTTGTACCTTTCAGCTTATTTAGAAGCAATTGTGTTAGGTACTTTGAGTATTTAAGTTAGAGTTAACTTGAAAGTGTCGCAACAGTTGAGGCTGTGTGCCACACTGGGATTAGAGTTAATCCTTAGGTTTACAAAGAGTTTTTTGTAAATGCTGTTTTGGCTCAGTGATTTTAGTGGAAGTTTGGGAAAATCCTACTGAGTAGTAGGACGTGGTTTTTTCACCTTTTGAGCCAGGTGTATTCCACGTAAAAATATCTGTGTTCTTTATTTTATGTATTTATTATTCCGCAAACTGAAATAGTTAGAACACCTAGAAGAACCAGGTTCTTCTAGAGCAAAAATTGGGTACCATACAAATCACCCCCCTCTTGTGTGGTATTGACATTTAGAATATCAATAACTGCACAGGTTTATTTGTAGTTTGGTCCTAGCCTTGTCACTACTTTGCCGGGGTTAGGCCAGGCACTTACCAGCACATGGGGTTGCTTGTGCTGATACTACACTCTGTACTATGTGCAGATCCCGGAGTGATAACTTTTGGACCATAGCTTTGGTTGGCAGCCTTATGTCCAGTCAGATATCCCAAGGTACTCCTGCAGACGTCCGTAGACCCGGTGTTCTCTTCTATCTTTATATGTATTCTGTTTTCACCTACTTCCTAGACAGACAATAGTTTTATTTCAGACATTTGTATGTAGTATTCGTAGGCAATCCGTGATATTGTGACACCGAATTTCAGGTAGAGATGTATGTTGGCATAGGCGTACTAGTTATGGTTTAATTTATCAGATTAAGTCTTCCACTCTTTTTTTATTTATCGGTAATGCTTCACTATTGATTTCCATGTTAGTTAAGTAGTTAAAAAGGGCGAATAAATGAGTTAATAATTCTACAATACATGGCTTGCCTAGCTTGCACGAGTAGGCACCATCACGACTCCCGAGGTTGGAAAATCCGAGTCGTGACAAGTTAGTATCAGATCTCTAGGTAACATAGGTCTCACAGTCTGAGGGATCGGTACAAAGACGTCTATATTTATCCCTAGAGGCTACAGAGTTAAGAAAAAATTTACATTTTTTCTTTCCTATTGTGCGGTTCAGTTTCTCAATGCTAATTGAATTTCTACTCTGTTCTTTCGCAGATGCCAAGAACACGCGCTTCCTCATCCGCTGATCAGCAGCCTGAGCCCCCAACAGTAGCTCCCATGAGGGGCAGAGGCAGAGGCTGAGGCCGAGGCCGAGGCCGTGCTAGAGGTCGAGGTAGGGGCAGAGCTCATCCCGGAGTAGCAGTACCAGCGGCGGAGCCTCAGGTTGACTTTGTTGATGAGGTTCCAGCCCAGACAGTTCCGGTGGGCCCAACTCAGGTTCCAGAGGGGTTCATTGCTACCCCAGTACTCCAGGATGCTCTGGTCCGTCTAGTGGGACTTATGGAGAGTGTCACTCGGGCATGCTTGCTTCCTGTAGCACCGGTCGTCTCTCAGGCTGGAGGAGGATCCCAGACTCCTACTACTCATACTCTGAAGATGAGGCTCCCCAGCTTTAGACTCCAGCAGCTCAGCCAGTTGGAGTAGTCTAGCCGGGTGTGGTAGCTCATACCGGTGATGGGGTAGCTATGTGTGCCGATGCTTTGTGGAGATTGGACAGGTCGACCTAGATCTTTACTGCCACTTTCAGCGGTGCATCTTTTGAGGATCCCCAGGATTATCTAGACAACTGTCACGAGGTTCTCAGGAACATAGGGATAATGGAGACCAATAGGGTTGACTTTGCTACTTTTCGCTAATCTGGATCTGCCAAGACTTAGTGGAGAGATTATTGTTTGTCTAGACCACCCGGATTGCCAGCTTTGACTTGGGAGCAGTTTACTCAGCTATTCTTGGAGAAGTTTCTACCCGTTACTCAGAGGGAGATTGATCGGAGGCAGTTTGAGCATCTCCAGCAGGGTTCCATGACTGTTACCCAGTATGAGACTAGGTTTATTGATTTGGCCCGTCATGCTCTACTTGTACCTCCCACGAAGAGAGAGAGAAAGAGTGAGGAGGTTCATTGAGGGACTTATCCAGCCTATTCGACTTTAGATGGCTAAGAAGACGGGGAGTGAGATTTCTTTCCAGGAGGCGGCCAATGTGGCTAGGAAGGTCGAGATGGTTTTGTCATAGGGAGGTGGTTAGGGTCTGACAAGCGGCCCCGTCATTCAGGCAGATTCAGTGGTACCTCGTCTGAAAGCAGGGATTCGTATGGTAGAGGCCATCCTCCTAGGCCCTTTCAGTCAGTACTTCAGGTTTCTCATGGTGCTTTAGGTGGCCGTGTCTCTCATTTGCAGTATTCTGATCTGCAGCCCTACAGTGCACCACCAGCCCCTATCAGTGCACCGCTGCTCTAGAGTTTTTAGTGTGGTCATTTAGGTCGCCAAGGTCAGTCTCAGTTTCCTCAACCGCAACACTCAGATGGATGCTTTGAGTGTGGTGAGTATGGTCATATCCGTAGGGCTTTTCCGAGATTAGTGGGAACTCAGTCGCATCAACAGGGTTCCCGTGCCATGGTTCAAGCACCAGTGTTCCACCGCTCGCCCCGCCAGCTAAGGGTAGGGGTAGAGGTGCTAGAGGTGGAGGTAAAGGTGCTAGAGGTGGAGCTCAGGCTGCTAGGGGTGGAGGTCAACCAACAGCAGGCCATCACAAAGATGTGGTTCAGGGTAGTGGGCCCCAGCCCCGATGTTATGCTCTTCTAGCCAGGCCTGAGGCTGAGGCTTCCGATGCAGTTATCAGAGGTACTATTCTGGTTTGTAGTAGAGATGCTCCTGTCCTATTTGATCCAGGGTATACATACTCCTATGTGTCATCTTATTTTATACTGTATCTGGTTATGCCTAGTGATTCCTTGAGTTCCCCTGTGTATGTGTCTACACTGGTGGGTGATTCTATTATGTTAGATAGAGTCCATCGCTCTTGTATAGTTGTGATTGGGGGTCTTGAGACTCTTGTAGATTTGTTGCTTTTAGACATGGTTGATTTTGATGTCATACTGGGGATGGACTGGTTATGAACTTACCATGCTATCTTGGACTGTAATACCAAGACTATGACCTTAACCTTGCCGATTTTACCTCGTCTAGAGTGGAGAGGGACTCCTGGTCATTCTACCCCTAGTATTATCTCTTATGTGAAGGCTCGACATATGGTCGAGAAGGGGTCTTTGGCTTATTTCGCATATGTCCGTAATTCTAGTGCCGAGGTTTCTTCTATTGATTCTGTGCCTGTTGTTCGTAAGTTACCTGAGGTATTTCTTTTAGGCCTGTCGGGTGTGCCACCCGACAGGGATATTAACTTCTGCATTGATTTGGCACCGGGCACTCTGCCTATTTCTGTTCTGCCGTATCGTATGGCCCTGCCAGAGTAGAAAGAGTTGAAAGAGCAGTTGTAAGACTTGCTTGAAAAGGGTTTCATTAGACACAATGTTTTGCCTTGGGGTGCACCGATGTTGTTTGTTAAGAAGAAATATGTATCGATGCGAATGTGTATAGATTACCGGCAATTGAACAAGGTTACGATCAAGAATAAGTATCCGTTGCCAAGGATCGAGGATTTATTTGATCAGCTTCAGGGTTACAAGGTATTTTAAAAGATTGACTTGAGATCTAGCTACCATCAGTTGAGGATTAGAGCATCCGATGTCCCTAAGATAGCTTTTTGCACTTGGTACGGGAATTATGAGTTCTTGGTGATGTCATTCGGGTTGACAAATGCCCCAGTAGCTTTTATGGATTCGATGAACCGAGTGTTCAGAACTTACTTGGATTCTTTCGTGATAGTCTTTGTTGATGATATTCTGATATATTCCCGCAGCCGGGAGGAGCACGAGCAGCATTTTAGAGTGGTTCTTCAGACTTTGAGGGATAGTCAGTTGTATGCCAAACTTTCGAAGTGTGAGTTCTAGTTGAGTTCAGCTGCATTCCTAGGTCATGTTGTATCAGCAGAGGGTATTCAAGCTGATTTGAAGAAGATTGAGGCAGTCAAGAACTGGCCTCGACCAGCATCAGCTACAAAGATCCGGAGTTTCTTGGGTTTGGCGGGCTACTACCGTCGGTTCGTGGATGGGTTTTCGTCTATTGCAGCCCCGATGACCAGGTTGACCTAGAAGGGTGCCCAGTTCATATGGTCAGATGATGTGAGGCGAGCTTTCAGAAGCTGAAGACAGCTCTAACTACGGGACCGGTGTTGATTTTGCCCAAAGGTTCAGGGCCATATACAGTTTATTGTGACGCATCTCGTGTTGAATTTGGTGCGGTGTTGATTCAGGGTAGCAAGGTCATTGCCTATGCTTCGCGGCAGTTGAAGATTCACGAGAAGAACTCTCCGGTTCATGATTTGGAGTTAGCAGTCGTTGTTCACACATTGAAAATTTGGATGCATTATCTATATGGCGTGGCATGTGAGGTGTTCACGGATCACAAGAGTCTGCACTATTTGTTCAAGCAGAAGGAGTTGAATTTAAGGCAGAGAAGGTGGTTAGAGCTATTGAAAGACTATGATATCACGATCCTATATCATCCGAGAAAGGCCAATGTGGTGGCCGATGCTTTGAGTAGGAAGTCAGCTAGTATGGGCAGTCTTGCTTATATTCCAATCAGTGAGAGGACGCTTGCTCTGGATGTTCTGGCTTAGGCCAATTAGTTCGTGAGGTTGGATATTTCCGAGCCCAGCCGTGTATTAGCTTGCACGGTCCCTCGTTCTTCTTTATTGGAGCATATTCGAGATTGGCAGTATGATGATCCCTATTTGTGTGTCCTTAGAGACACGGTGCATCACGGAGGTACCAAGCTGGTTACCTTAGGTGATGATGGAGTTTTAAGATTACAGGGTCGAGTATGTGTGCCTAATGTGGATGGACTCATAGCGTTGATTCTAGAGGAGACTCATAGCTCCCAGTACTCTATTCATCCGGGCGCCGCGAAGATGTATTAGGATTTATGGCAGCATTATTGGTGGAGAAGAATGAAGGACATCATTGCATATGTGGCTCGGTGTTTGAATTGTCAGCAGGTTAAGTACGAGCATCAGAGACCTGGTGGGTTGTTCTAGAAGATTGAGATTTCTAAGTGGAAGTGGGAACATATCACGAAGGACTTTGTTTTTGGACTCCAACGAACTCAGAAGAAGTTCGATGCAGTGTGGGTTATTGTGGATAGCTGACCAAGTCAACACATTTCATTCCAATGGCAGTCTTCTTTCGAGAGATTAGCTGAGATCTACATCCGGGAGATTGTTCATCTTCATGGTATGCCCGTGTCTATCATTTCGGATCGAGGTACGCAGTTTACCTTACATTTTTGGAAAGCGGTTCAGCGAGAGTTGAGCACAATATTTCATCCTCAGATGGACGAGCAGTCCGAGCGGACCATTCAGATTTTAGAGGATGTGCTCCGAGCTTGTGTCATTGACTCTGGAGGCTTGTGGGATCAGTGCTTGCCTTTAGCAGAGTTTGCCTACAATAACAGCTACCAGTCGAGTATCCAGATGGCTCCTTATGAGGCTTTATATGGTAGGCGATGTCGATCGCCGGTTGGATGGTTTGAGTCGGGATAGGCTCGGTTGTTGGGTACAGATCTAGTACAGGATGCCTTGGACAAGGTCAGAACTATTTAGGACAGGCTTTGTATAGCTCAGTCCAGGCAAAAGAGTTATGTTGACCGTAAGGTTCGTGATTTGGCTTTCATGGTTGGTTAGCGGGTATTGCTTCGAGTGTCACCTATGAAAGGCGTGATGAGGTTTGGGAAGAAGGGCAAGTTTAGCCCTAGGTTCATTGGCCCGTTTGAGATTCTTGATCGAGTGGGAGAGGTGGCTTACACACTTGCGTTGCCGCCGAGCTTATCACCGTACATACAGTGTTTCATGTGTCCATGCTTCAGAAGTATCGCGGTGATCCATCCCACATGTTACATTTCAGCACTGTCCAGTTGGACAAGGACTTGTCTTATGAGGAGGAGCCGGTAGCTATTCTAGACCGACAGGTTCGCCAGTTGAGATTGAAGAATTTTCCTTCTGTTCGTGTTCAGTGGAGAGATGAGCCAACTGAGGCATCCACCAGGGAGTACGAGTCCGACATGCGGAGCCGTTATCCCCATCTTTTCCCCGACTTAGGTACTTCCTTCTTATGTCCGTTCGAGAACGAACAATTGTTTTAGAGGTGGAGGATGTTTTGTTTTAGAAATAAATTCTGCATTCTGAGGCCTTAAAAACCTCTTTCAGCATTACCTCGATTTGCGTAAATGGACCCAAACCCATGATTTGATGGTCCTGGAGGGTACGTGGAAAAATATGTGACTTGCGCATATGCCCGAAATCGAATTTCGAGGTCCCAAGCCCGAGAAATGAATTTTGAAAGAAAATTGTTTATTGGAAATCATTATGAGTTTTGGAAATGAAATGCGTTTAGAATTTGATGGTATCTCGCCTGTATTCTAGTTCCGGACCCCGGTACAGGTCTTATACATGAAATAAGATGAGTCTGTGAAATTTGGTAAGAAACGGAAGTCGTTTGAGGTGATTCGGACCGTAGTTGTGAAAATTCCTACTTTGAAGGTTTTGAGATTTTTCTTAGATTTCTATGCTAAATTCGTTGTTTAAGAGGTTATTTGGCGATTTGATCGCACGGATAAGTTCTCAATAGAATGAGGCAAGTAAACAATTTCTTTCGTCTATAAGAAATTACCAAATTCATTTTCATCATTTTTGTACATTTATCTCAGGCCAGGGAGAACAAATATCAACATCAATGAATTATAAGGCAAGCAAAACAAGCATGCGCAAATCATGCCGAGGTCGTACAACCCGATCCAATAATATTTAAATTGTGCAGTGCCAGAGGGTCGGATGCTCTAAAATCTTCATGGTATGTTTCTCTATTAAAAGTCAAGAAATGATGTCTAGCCTTTTAGAAATTTATTTATATATTCAATATGTTTTTAAGCATTTTCAAACTGACAACAAGGTTGCAAATGTTACAAGTAAAGCATGCTTTTGGGTCCTAGACTACCCGGACTTAAGTATAATAGTAGTTACACACGGACTCTCGTCACCTCGTGCGTACGTAGCCCCCACAAATAGGAGGACATAACTAATTAACTTACCTATGGGGATAATTCCCTCTTACAAGGTTAGAAAGGAGACTCACCTCGCTCCGGAGTTCCATAACCGGCATTCCACGCGCTTCCGAAGACTCAAATTGATGCACAACATTCCGAAACTAGCCAATAATTATATAAACCCATTAATACATGTTCAATGACTTATACTAATCCAATTTATAAACCTGATCGAATAGTTGACAAAAACTCCCTCGGGCCCACATGCCCGGATTTCAAATTTTTCAAAGATGAATTTTCCCATAACCTCAAGAACTCAAATATAAAATTTACTTTCAGTTTCATGTCCAAAATCGTGGTCAAAATCCGAAAATACCAATTTTCTAGGTTTTCCCTCAAACCCCAAGTTTACCAATTTTCATGCTAAAATCTATACATAATCAATGTATTTAACTCAAAACTAACATAAACCACTTACCTCAAGCTTGGTGGTGAAAATGGCACTCCCAAGTTGCTTCAAATCGGCTCCCATGGAGGAAAAATGGTGAAAATGAGCCAAACTCTCACTTTTAAAAGAACACACTACCCAGCTTGCTTCTCGCACCTGCGGTGCATAGACCACTCCTGCGGCCCCGCTTCTACGCGCATGTGCCGCTTCTGCGATCCCAGGCTCAGGTCCAACAATCCGCTTCTATGGTCTCCTCAACACGGGTGAAGTTACGCACCTGTGGTCACTGCCTTTCTTTGTCCAAGCCGCATTTGCGACCCCTTGGTCACTTCTGCAGCTCCGCACCTGCGGCCAAAACCTCACAGGTGCGGTTACACCAGATATCAGCTGCCTCAATTCTTCCTCAAATTCCAAAATTGATCCGTTAACCATCCGGAATCCACCCCAGGCCCCCGGGACCCCAACCAATCACACCAACCAGTCCTAAAACATAATGCGGACCTGCTCGAGGCCTTATATAAAATCAAACAACGTCAAAATCACGAATCACACCCTAATTCAAGCTTTAAGAACTTTAGAACTTCAAACTTCTACATTCGATGTCGAAACATATCAAATCACATCCAATTGACCTCAAATTTCGCACACAAGTCATATTCAACATTACGGACCTACTCCAACTTCCAAATTGGAATCCGACCCCGATATCAAAAAGTTCACTTCCGGTCAAACTTCTCAAAAACCTTCAAATCTCTAACTTTCGCCAAATGACTCTAGAATTACCTATGGACCTCCAAATCCACTTCCGATCGCGCTCCCAATACCAAAATCACCATACGGAGCTATTCCCAGATCCGAAATCCCAAACGGACATCAATAACACTGAAATGCGCTTTAACTCAAGTTTCGAATTCTCCCATAATGCTAACTTCCAATATAGGCGTCGAAACGCTCCCGGGTCTACCAAAACCCGATCTGGACATATGCCCAAGTCTGAAATCATCATACGAACCTGCTGGAACCTTCAAATCCCGATTCCAAGGTCGTTTACTCATAAATCCAATCCTTGTCATCTCCTCCAACTTAAAGCTTAGAAATGAGAATTTTCTTTCGAATTCAACTCCGAACTTTACCATCATAATCCTTTCGGGATCAGCCTACACATAACAGGCCATGATACTTGAATACTTCCCAACAAAATCAACTACGGCAATCATCGAGCCTCGCACGTACCGCAACCACTATGCCAATTCAACCATGGCTAGCAAATCTATCTTCTTCTAATCCATCCTTAACTTGACTTAGGGATAATAATAGCTTCATTCCTTACATCACCAACTTAAATCCACACTCACCTTGAGTGACGCCATTCCACAAGAACATCCTGTCTCCAAACCCGTGAACCATTTCATACACTCCCTGTACGCACATTCACATCTTCAACTGATACACCCATTTTTCCTCCCAATGCTATACTGCAAGTCAAAAATATCACAGAACATTCCGAGCCTCTTATCACCATCTGCTACAAAAGCTGGATTCTTAACCATACTGCGGGCTTGAATCCTTAGGCACAACATTTTTAACCTTTGCATTCACTAGGACCGTTGTTGAGAGTCATCCACTCTGGCTTGGCCCCGAATACAATTGACTCCGAGGCTCCGCTGGCACATGAACAACCATCTTGATGAAACACCCGATTGAATCACTTCTTTGAAAATCACCTCCGTATGAGACACAAATCCTGAGTCTTCCCACAGCCTGAACATGAGCCAATAAGGCCAACTATAACATACCTTTACCAATTCCCTTGCTTAATTTACCACTTATGTTCGTTTCCCTTAGCCGAAATAACTTACCTACACGCTGATAACCCGAAACCTCACAACTAGATAATCATGCAACCTAATCGTAGGCGGTGAACTCTCCCACTTAGTTGAAGCCACCATTATTCAACTATGGAACAACCAATATTCCTTATCTCCAATTGACATAACCTTGTGTAATCGAACCACCAAAATCCTCAAAATCCTTCTGTTAAACCCCTTTATGAATACTCTGAATCATTAACTCTCTTTATTGTAGCCGAGTAGAATTCTTCGCAGAAGCTTTGCCAACCACACGACTGTTGATCTTCTCACAAGAGATAACCCACCTGTGGAAATTACATGCTGATATCCCCCAACGATGTTGTACAGGGTACAATCACTATGACATCTATAACCCATCTTGAGTCCGTGCTCATTCGCCAAATACACTAGTCTGTTCTCTTCTTATGGACATCAACTAAATACACGACAATATCTTCCAATTCAAAATCATGTCGTATTATTTTTCATATCAATCAACTTCTTTCCGTTCTATCAAATTTCCCGCCTCACAATGGCCAATATTTCAAGTCAAGTCGGAAAACCCAGTCACTGTCCACCTTGAGTCCTATTTTACTCTAGACTTTTTCTTCGAATGTGTAGTTATCCTGCAACTAATCCCATATGTTACTCTGCCACTCTCCCACTTTGGTCAAACTCACTACTCTAAGCGACTGCTTGGCTCCTATTTTCCACACTAGGCTTTCTAGAAGTTTAATCACCACAAGACACTTCCCGAATGCCCTTTCTCATCCTTTGCCACCCAGGTGTTGCCTTAATTCAACATCTATCTCAGTGGCACTTGCACCAACAAATCGTTATTACTTTAAACCCTTCCAAAGATCATCTTTCTCTAGCAGTCAACTTTAAAATATCGATTCGATCATGAACCACCGCACACCGCGATCTCTAATAGCCATTCCCTGACACCATTTCACAATACCCTGCTAAAGGTGAATTGAAGTAGATCATAACACCGACAAACTTAACACATTCAATCCAGGACGAAGACACCATGTTGCAGATAAAAATACCATCGCACTTGAAAAACCAAGGCTCGTTACTCTATTAACCAAACCTGATCATTCTTAGTCCGATTGCCTTTCTTCCAGCGGAAATAATATACCGAATCAGTGAATCATGCACTGAGTAAACCTCCTTTCAAGTAATTCACTGCCCCGACACGTAGGCAAGCATCCCACCATCACATTAATACTGCGTGACCACCATTCATAAGCATCATGGAAACTTGTTCCTAGTCTCAGAGCTCCCGAAGTACAGCTACTGAGCTAAAACAATAGAATATCCTTCCACAAGGCGACGATAATAGCTCAAACAACCACGCAGGGAGAAACATCCCGCACAACATTCATAGTACCATTATAATTACTCACTTTCCAATTCATGACCAGCACTTCATGTCACATAAGATTGAATGGGAAGGAAATGAAGGCATAGGCCTCAAAGGAAATCAAATCGCACGATGAGAAATCAAGAAGGGAAGTGCTCCTAACAGCCCAGTAGCCTCTCGAAGATAAGTACAGACGTCTCTGTACAGATTTGTGAGATTCTACTAGACTTGCTCATGACTCGTGAGACCAAAGGGAACCTAGGGCTCTGATACCATGTTGTCACAGCCTAAATTCCAATTAGGGTTGTGATGGCGCCAGACATCACTGTCAGGCAAGCCAACACCATGAAGTTAATTAAATTCCCATTTTAGTATTTATTGAAATCATTTTTTTTATATATTAAACAATAAATAATGAATTTATTTGAAATACAATCATGTCTTCAACAAACTAAATATTGAATAATCCCTTAATCATCCCAGAAGCCGGTTTCACAAGTGCATGAACTATTTCTAGGAAATCAAATAAAGTACATAACTGTCCGGAATACAGATTTGGATAAAAGGTAAATACTATACACTGAAAGAGACTATGCCGGCTGCGGGTCGCCTCAAGAGATGCAGCTCACCTAAGTCTCTATATCATCCATGCTATTGCGCACTTTAGGCCGTGTCATGACCCAATTACACTTTAGGTCGTGATGGCTCCCAACACCGATGTCAGGCAAGCCAACGTGGAAAGATTAATAAGTTCTTGTTTTAGTTTTTCCAAAATGGTTACCACAACCTCTAAGTTTGAATTTAAAACAAGCGATAGTTAGCATCGTACCACAATAGTTATACAATCCCAAAAATAATAGTCTACTAATGTGTATGCCAAGACCTGGTGTCACAAGTATGTCGGCATCTAGTAGAATATACAAAAGAATAAACCTATCCTACTATCTGAAATAGAATAGAAATCCAAAAGTAAAGAGAGACTCTATCGTACTGCTGAACGACATAGGAAGGAAGCAGCTCACCGTGGAATCTCGGGCTACGATCAAGAGTATGCACCAGACTGGTAACCAGATATACCTGCCTCAGATCCTGCACAATTAAGCACAGAAGTGTAGTATGAGTACATAAACAATATGTACCTAGTAACTATCCTGTATAATCACGATAAAGTAGAGACGAGAGGTCGACTTGGCACTTACTAGGGTCAAATAATATGAGAAAGTGTTATACTAAGCAAGGATAGCACACAAAATTAACAATTTATAGCAAGAAGTAACAGGTCCTTTCTTAGATAATAGTAGCCATTTACATTTCGGGGAATATAACAAAGTTCAGTCCACAGAAATATACCGAGCAAGAAGCATGCACAAGTAGTGTCGAGGTCGTACGACCCGATCAAACATAAAAATAAAGTGTGCACTACCGGAGGGTCGAACGACGCGAACCATAGATACATCTATTACCTCGCTCGCGAATCATACGTGCAACATAGTCAAATGTAATTAAGCACAACAAACAGGCAGACAAGAATATATCAGGGGAGCAATTACTCACAGAAATGTCATCTTCTCTTTAAAAAGTCAAGAAAGTTGTCTTTCTCTTATTAATTTCATTTAACACATTCAACGTGATTTAAACAATTCAAATTTAACCATAAAGTCACAAGAATATCAAATAAAGCATGCTTTTGGGTCCTAGATTACTCGGACCTAAGCATAATAGTGGCTAAGCACAGACTCTCATCACCTAGTGGGCGCATAGCTCCCGTATTTAGTTGCAAATTATTCAATTATTTCACCCATGGGGACAATTCCCTCTTACAAGGTTAGATAGGAGACTCACCTCGCTCCAAAGTGTACTTTCAATTCCAAGAACGTGCTCAAACCCTCAATTTGGAGCCGAGCGATCCAAAATTAATTAAACGAGGTAGGAACTAGTCAATAAAATCTCAAGAGTTCGCATTTTAATTACTAAAGTAATTTTTCAACCTTAAACACAAGTTTCCTAAAATCCGACCCCGGGCCCATGTGCCCGGATTCCGAAATTGTTCGAAGAAAGTTGCTCTTTATAACCTAAGGATCAATAATATATGATTTCTATTTCATTCCATAATAGATTTCGTGGTTAAATCTAACTTCTAACCTAAGGTTTTGCTCTAATCCCATGATGTTTCCTTAATCTTTGTGTGTTAATCTACCCGAGGTTCAAGTATTAAACTAGAAATAAATAGGATGAACTTACCTCAAGATGCTAGGTGAAAGTCTTCTCTCAAGAACTCCAAAATCGCCCAAAAAATGAGTGAAAATAAACAAAAATAGCCTAGAGCCTGTAATAAATGAAGGTCACCGCTTCAGTGATTTTCGGATCTTTGGTCTTGGGCTGCACCTGCGCCCACCGCATCTGCGGTGTGGTGTCCACTTCTACAGAATTTCAACCGGGCCGCTTCTGCGAGGGACAAGCCGCTTTTGCGGATCTGCTTCTGCGGCTCTGCTTCTACAGAAAATTAGATGCTTCTGCAGCTTTGGGCTTGGCCTGGCTTGGCCGCATCTACGAGAGGACAACATCTTATGTGGTCTCGCTCTTGTGGCTTAGCAACCGCAGGTGCGATTATGACAGAAGACTGGAGCTTAAGCTCCTTCCCAAATTTTCCAACTTCACTCGAGCCTTGCCCGATTGACGCTCGGGGCCCTCGGGCCCCGCCTGAACATACCGACAAGTTTGGAATCATATAACAAACTTGCTCGAACTCTTGGGATGCCCGAAACAATGCTAAATCTAAGAATCACCCCTAAAATCAATTGAATCAAACTTGTGAACATCAAGTTCTTCAATTTACTTCTAACACACTGAAACGTACTTATACTACTTAGATTGACACCAAATTTTGCGGGCAAGTCTTAAATGTTATATTAGACCTGTACCGGGCTCCGGAACCAACATACGGGCCCGATACCAGTATGATCGAGCATTATCTAATTTCATTAAATCTTAAAATTTTAATTTAACAATTTCTAACAAAAATTCATTACTCGGGCTAGGGACCTCGAAATTCGATTCTGGCATACGCCCAGCTCCCATATTTTCCTACGTACCCTTCGGGACCATCAAAACACGAGTCCGGGTCTATTTACTAAAAGTGTTGTCCAACATCAAAATTAGCCTTTTAAGAAATCTTGGGGAATCAACTGTTCCTATTTCAACCCAAATTCTTCCAAATCTCGAACTGACCATCCCCACAGGTTGTAAATTAGTTAAAGCAAGCGCGGAAAGTCTTATTTAGGGGGACGGGGTTCTAAAAAGCAAAACGACCAATCAGGTCATTACATTCTCCACCTCTTAAACAAATGTTCGTCCCCTAACGAACATAGAAAGGTACCTGAGGTAGGAAAAAGATGGGGATATCTGCTCTGCATGTCCTCCTCGGACTCCCAGGTCGCCTCTTCAACTGGTTGGCCCCTCCACTGGACCTTTACCGTGGAAACCCTCTTGGATCCCAACTAGCGATCCTGCTTATTAATGATGGAAACTGGATCCTTCTCATAACCCAAACCCTCGTCCAACTGAATAGTACTGAAGCCTAACACATAGGACAAGTCGGCGTGATACTTCCGCAACATCGATACATGGAAAACAAGATGAACTCCCAACAAGCTAGGGGGTAAAGCAAGCTCGTAAGAAACCTTCCCGACTCGCCTCAACACCTCAAACGGGCCAATAAAACTTGGGCTCAACTTGCCCGTCTTCCCGAATATCATAACACCCTTTATCGACGAGACTTTCAAGAGGACATTCTCGCCAACCATGAATGATACATCACGCGCCTTCTGATCCGTGTAACTATTCTATTTGGACTGAGCTGTGCGAAGACTCTCCTGAATCAACTTTATCTTCTCCAAGGTATCTTTCACCAAGTCTGTACCGTACAACTTAGCCTCACCAAGATCAAACCCCCGATAGGAGAACGACATCGCCGACCATATAAAGACTCAAATGGAGCCATCTCTATGCTGGACTGATAGCTATTGTTGTAAGCAAACTCTGCCAAGGGTAAGAACCCATCCCATTGTCCCCAAAGTCAATCACATATGCTCTAAGGATGTCCTCAAAAATCTGAACTGTCTGCTCTGACTGTCCATCGGTCTGAGGATGGAATGCTGTGCTAAGCTCCATACGGGTCCCCAAATCACTCTAAATGGCTCTCTATAAATGGGAAGTGAACTGAGGGCCTCTATCTGATATGATGGAAATAGGCATACTGTGCAATCGGACTATCTCCCGAATGTAAATCTGAGCCAATCTCTCTGAAGTGTAAGTAGTCACAATCAGAATAAAGTGTGCCGACTTGGTCAACCTATCAACAATGACCCTCACTGCATCAAACTTCCACAAGGTCGGGGCAACCCAACTACAAAGTCTATAGTAATGCGCTCCCACTTCCACTCTGGTATAGGCATCTGCTGAAGCAAGCCACCTGGCCTCTGGTGTTCATATTTAACCTGCTGGCAATTCAAATACCTAGCCACATGCTCTATTATGTCTTTCTTCATCCTCCGCCACCAATAATGCTGCCTTAAGTCACGATACATCTTCGTAGCACCCAGATGAATGGAATACCGTGAATTGTGTGCATCCTCTAGAATCCTCTCCCTCAGACCATCAACATTAGGAACACATAGGCGACCCTGGAGTCGTAGAACACCATCCTTGCCAATACAAACCTCCTTGGCACTACCCTATAGCACGGTCTCTCTGAGAACCACCAAGTGTGGATCATCGAACTTCCAGGACTTGATTTGCCCCAATAATGAAGACTAAGCAACAACACACACAAGGACTCGGCTGGGCTCAGAAATATCCAACCTCACAAGTCTGTTAGTCAAAGAGTGAATGTCCAAGGCTAGTGGCCTCTTCTATGTTCGAATGGATGCCAAGCTACCCATACTCTCTGCTTTCCTACTTAAGGCATCCGTGACCATATTTTGCCTTGCCCGGATGATAAAGAATGGTGATGTCATAGTCCTTCAATAGATCAAGCCATCTACACTACCTCAATTTGAGATCCATTTGCTTGAACAAGTGCTGTATGATGCGATAATGAATGTAAACCTCACATGACACCCCATACAGATCATGCCTCCATACCTTAAGAGCATGAACAATCACCGCCAACTCTAGATTGTGCACAGGATAATTCTTCTCATGAATCTTCAGATGACGAGAGGCATATGCAATAACTCACCCATCCTGCATCGATACACAACCTTAGCCAATGCGTGAAGCGTCACAATATACAATACACATCCCTAAACCAGAAGGCAACATAAGAACTGGTGTTGTAGTCAAAGCCATCTTTAGCTTCTGAAAGCCCTCCTCACAATCATCAGACCAGCAGAAAGGAGTACCCTTCTGATTTAATCTGTCAGAGATGATGCAATAGATGAAAAGCCCTGTACGAATCATCGGTAATATCCTGCTAAGCTTAGGAAACTCCTATTCTCGATCACTGAAGTAGGACGTGGACAACTCTAAACTGCCTCAATCTTCTTGGGATCCATCTTAATACCCTCTCCAGGCACAATATGCCCTAAGAATGCCATTGACTCCAGCCAAAACTCACACTTGGAGTACTTAGCATATAGCTTCTGCTCTCGCAAGGTCTGAGGCACTACTCTCAAATGCTGCTCATGCTCCCCCAGGCTATTTGAGTATATCAAGATGCCGTCAATGAAGACGAAGAAAAATTAATCAATATAAGGTCTGAACACCTTGATCATCAAGTCCATAAACGTCGTTGGGGCATTAGTCAAACCAAAGGACATCACCAGAAAGTCGTAAATCTAGTATGTAAAGTAGTCTTCGGAACATCTGAGTCCTAAATCCTCAACTGATGGTATCCTGATCTTAAGTAAATCTTAGAGAATACCCTAGAACCCTGCAACTGGTTGAAAAAATCATCAATGCGCGACAACGGGTACTTGTTCTTGATGTTAACCTTGTTCAACTAGCGGTAATCAATGCACATCCGCATGGTCCCATCCTTCTTCTTTACAAACAACACTGGTGCACCCCAAGATGACATACTCGGTCTGATAAAACCCTCTGCTAACAACTCCTGAAACTACTTCTTCAACTCTTTCAACTCCTCTGGAGCCATACGGTACGGTGGAATAGATATAGGCTGGGTACTTGGAGCCAAATCAATACAGAAATCAATATCGCGATCCATTGGCATGCCGGGAAGATCAGAAGGAAACACATCAGCGAACTCTCGAACTACTAGAACTGAATCAATCGTCGGAGACTCTATAACGGTATCCCAAACATAAGCCAGATAAGCCAAACACCCCTTATCGACCATATGCATAGCCTTCAGGAAAGAGATAACCCGCCTGGATGTATCAATTGTGGAACCCTTCACTGGCATCGCTAATGTAATAGTATTAGCATGGCAATCAAGGACATCATGGTATGGGGATAACCAATCCATGCCTAGGATGACCTCAAAGTCGATCATATCAAGCAATAAGAGATATGCTCTAGTCTCGAAACCACAGAATGTGACCACACATGACCTGTAGATCTGATCCACAACCACATAATCGCCCACATGAGTGGACACATGAACAAGAGTATCCAAAGGATCAGGAGCAATAACTAGAAAATAAGCAAACAAAGATGATACATATGAATAGTTGGACCCTGGATCAAATAATACCGAAGCATATCTACTACAAATGGAAATAATACCTGTGATAACGGCATCTGAGGCCAATGCATCTGGTCTGGCCAGAAGGGCATAGAATCTGGCTAGAGCGCCGGCTGGCTGGCCTCCACCTGATTGAGCAGTAGCTGGTTGACCTCTCCATATCTAACCTCCACCTCTAGGACGGCCTCTACCTATTTTCCCCCGCCTCTAGGTGGCTGGACAACTAGTGCTGTAATCATGGGTTGATGACCCTGATGAACTGCCTTGCCCCGAAGCCTGGGGCAGTATCTCCTCATGTGACCAAGGTCTCTTCACTCAAAACAACCTCGCGGTGCGGCAGCCTACTGTCCCAATGGCTGACCTTGATGGCCTGTAGATCCATTAAAAAAGCCTCAATAGCTGGTAGACGGTATGAACCCTCCGGTATAGCATTGAAATAAGAATTAGAAGAACTCGATGACCTGAATACTCACCAGAGGAACCCTAAATACTGGCGGGCAAAAAGAACTCTCTAGCATGGCATTGAAATAAGGGCACACTGGAGAACCCTAAGGAGGTGGTGGTGCTGAATAAGGGGGCATGTTGGGCAGACCCCTCCCAAACTTACCTCTACCCCTAGCCGAGGCACCTCTGAGCTCTCCGGAGAATCTAGACCTGTTGTCCTGCTGCATCTACTCCCTAACTCTCAGATGATAGCCCTCGATCCTCCGAGAAATCTCCACCACTATCTGATAAGGAGTCCCAATCTCCACCTCTCGGGCCATGTTCACCCTAATGCCAGAATGCAACCCTGCAATGAACCTCCACATCCTCTCCGCATCAGTAGGAAGTAACATTAATGCATGGCGGGATAACTCGAAAAACCTTGCCTCATAGTTAGTCACAGACATTTAACCCTACTCAAGCCTCGAAAATGCAAATGTGACCACACAGGACCGGTAGACCCGATCCACAACCATAGAATTGCCTACAGGGGTGGACACATGAACAGGAGTGCCCAAAAGGCTCATGAGGAATAACCAGTAAATGAGCAAACAGAGATGACACATATGAATAGGTAGACCCTGGATCAAATAGCACTGGAGCATCTCTATTGGAGACGAAAATAATACCTGTGATAATGACATTTGAGGCCAATGCATCTGGTCTGGCCGGAAGAGCATAAAATCTGGCATGAGCACCGGTTGCCTGGCCTCCACTTGACTGACCAGTAGCTGGTTGACCTCTCCTTTTCTGGCCTCCACCTCTAGGAAGCCCTCTACCACTTTGTCCCCGGCCTCTAGGTGGCTGGGAAACTGGTGCTGAAATCATAGGTTGTTGACCCTGCTGTACTTCCTTGCCCCGAAGCCCGGGGCAGGTCCTCTTCATGTGACCTGGATCTCCACACTTGTAGCAACCTCTTGGCACCATAGCCTGTTGTCCGGAGGCCTTGCCCTGATGTCCAGTATACCTACCGGAGGAACTCAGAATGGCTGGAGGACGGTATGAACTCTCTGTCATAGCACTGAAATAAGAACCAGAAGAACCTCGGGGACCTGAATGCCCACTGGAGGAACCTTAATAGCTGGTGGGCGATAAGGACCCTCTGGCATGGCGCTGAAATAAAGGCACGATGGAGCACCTCGAGCAGGTGGTGGTGTGAAATTTGGGGGCCTGCTAGGCTATCCCCTCCCAAACTGACCTCTACCCCTAGCCGGGGCACCTCTGAACTCTCCAGAAAATCTAGCCCTCTTGTCCTGCTGCATCTGCTCCTTACCCCTTAGATGGTAGCCCTCAATCCTCCGAGCAATTTTTTCCACTAATTAATAAGGTGTCCCCATCTCCACCTATCAGGCCATGTTGGCCCTAATGCCAGAGTGCAACCCTACAAAAAACCTCTGTACCCTCTCTGCGTCAGTAGGAAGCATCATCAGTGCATGGTGGGATAACACAGAAAACCTCGCCTCATAGTCGGTCACAGATATCTGACCCTGCTCCAGCTGCTCAAACTGGTACTGTATCTCTTCCCTCTCAAAGGGTGGGATATATTTTTCCAGGAATAACTGTGTGAACTGACCCCAAGTGATCGGAGGAGAACCTGTTGGTCTGCCAAGAACATACGACTGCCACCATCTACGGGCCCTGCCCTCTAGTTGAAAAATAGTGAAGTCGACCCCATGCAACTCCAATATCCTTATGTTGTGCAGTCTGTCCCTGCACCTATCATTGAAGTCCTGGGTATCCTCATAAAGCTCGCCTCCAAAGACTGGAGGAATTGATTTAGCGTGATTTGGACGTTCGACTGAAAAGTTAGAAAATTATGAGTTTTGAGGTTAAATTCATAGTTTTGATGTTATTTTGATGATTTAATCGCACCATCAAGTCTGTATGATAATTTTAGACTTGCGTGAATGTTTGGTTTAGAGCCCTAAGGGCTTGGGTGAATTTCGGATAGGTTTAGGCTATGTTGCACTTGTTTTTGGATGCTTCATCGTTGTTTCTTCAAGCAAAAATGATACCACATTGAGCAAATGAAATCCATATTCAGTTTTCATTGAACCATTAGATCCGTATCGAATTTAAGGAGCTATAGGAAAAAGAATCATCGTATGAGGAAGTTATGCTCATTTTTGTAACGGGAAAAATTGCTGGTTTCTGGTGTGGTCGCAAATGCGAACTTTTTCATCGCTCGCAAGTGATGCCCTGTTCGTAAATGCGAACTTTTTTTTGTTGCAAATGCGACTTCTACCATCCATGCCTTGTTCGCAAATTACAAGGGTTCGTAATTGTGAACCCTAGGTCCCAAATGCGACATCTGAGGCCTGTTAAGTGAGATTTTTTACGGGATTTTACCCATTTTTCAATTTTGTCAAACCCTAAACCTCCATAGGCGATTTTCTAAAGACCCAAACCTCTCCAAATCATTGGGTAAGTGTCTGTAATCAATTTCCAATTATTTTTTATGATTATATCTTAAATTTAACATCAAATTCATAAGAGTCAAAAGGAAAATTTGGGGAAAATTATGAAATCTTTCAAAAATGTAAAATGATGATTTGAATGACCAAATGGTATCGGAATTAGATAATTTCACTATGGGCGAACTCGTAGCGGAATGTGTGTTCGGTTTTATTAAATTTTTTTGGGTTCCAAGGTGCGGGCTCGGGGAGTTGACCTTTTTTGAATTTTTGCAAACTGTATAAGAATCATAGTTTTGTCAATTGAAATTGTTTTCTCTTGCATTGTTTGATGTGTTCAAGTCATTTTTGGATAGATTGAGCCGAGCGTTGATGAATTGGTAAAGAAAAAGCTAAATTGAGTATTAAATTGGCCGGATTGAGGTAAGTATCTTGCTTAACCTTGTGTGAGGACGTCGCCTTAGGAGTTGAGTCTTCTATGCTATTTGTACTCTGTGCACGCGAGGTGACGAGTGTATGTTCGGACTTGCTTGTGGGAAATTTTCCTTTATGGTTCTTAGGTCCTTATGTGCATTAAGTGAGAAGTTTCCGATATCATTGGGTTTCCTAATTGGCTGTTTTACCTCTATATACTCCATACGATGTTGTTAGCTCTCCTCCGACTCTTATTTTTTACTTGACCCTTAGTTGCCTTAATTGAAGGGATTGCCTTACTTATTATTTTGATACTTCTTGATTGTGAATTCCTCTATTAGTTAGTGCAAATATGTTACATGTCCAATTGTTGTGGTTACCGATGTATTACGTACTCATTATGATTGTTGTTTTGTTAATGTTATTTCAGTAAATGTTAGGCTTACCTAGTTTAGAGACTAGGCGCCATTACGACTCCTTCGAAGGGATTTTGGGTCATGACAAGTTGGTATCAAAGCTCTAGGTTCATAGGTGCTACGAGTTATAAGCAGGTTTAATAGAGTCTTGCGGATCAGTACAGAGATGTCTATACTTATCTTCGAGAGGATACAGAACTATTAGGATAGTCTCACATACTTCATTCCTTATCGTGCGATATTGATTCAGCTCTTAGCATATAACTTATGTTCCTTTACATCCATTCATGTGTAATATTACCCTCTCGGTGTCCACTATGCGCCAGTGGTTCGTGATGCTACAGACAAACTACAAGGGAGTCAGGAATGCTCAGACATTTTCTCAACGTGTCGTCTAGACTGGAGATACAAAGGTATTGAGAGATTATTTAGTTGTTTACATGGAGGCGCAGCGAAGCATGGTGGGTAGTGATTGAGAATAGTTGGCAGTATTGGAGTACCTTGTGGTTTGTGTTGTACGGGTTGTGAAGGTTAGTTTTGTGGATCATCAGATAATGTTTTATATGGCTTCGCGCCAAGTGGAGGAGTGAATTAGTAGAATTCAGATTGTAGAGTCAGATCTACATTAGCTTTGGCCTGAAATATGTATCTATGTGCTATTGGAAGGCTTCCAGAGTCTGTGTATAAGTAAGATCTGAGATCTTGCACGGGACGATGTTGGGACTTTGATTGGGATTATTGCATATCGACTATAAGCTCTGTGGTGATGGGTCAGTATAGCGATGAAGTGATTGGTCCTTTGAATAGGAATTCTCTATTGGCATTTGTGCCAACACTCTTAGATTGGACGGTTTATGTGACTTGTGTTGAATTGAGAAGGTGATGTCCTAATGTCTTAATTGCGTGCGGGCAGATCTCGGAGGGTTCTTGATGGTTTGGGCAACGACTTGAGTCGACTGGCTTCTCTGGGCATAAGGAATATGTGGTACATTGTGACTTTCTCCTGAATAGGTATTAGAAATTAATAGAGTGTCGACCTTGTTGGCTATTATATGTGAAGGGTGTGCATTTTTGGAAAGGACCTTGAGTTTCGATTTGCGGGTGCATGGCTGGTAGCATGGTGATTACTGGGTTTTGAGACTTTCGAGGTTCATGTTTTACTACGTGGCAAGAAACTCTATATGGGTTCTTTAGAGGAATAATAGGATGTGAGTGATATATCAGCCATTTGATTTTTTCGTAGCTGAGTTGGGTATGGAAATTTTGGTATTCGAGAGATTTGTGGCTAGATGCCTTCATATGTGGACTAATTCCTATTTGCAGACTTTGAAGAAATAGTGAGAATGGGATAATTAATAGCATACAATACTGATAAGTTGTTGTGGATCTTTTGAAGCATATTTATCTAATTTGGAAGAATTGGGATTTGGTTGGAACTATTTGAAAGCTCAATAAGAATATGTGTTTTGTATCAGGTCAAGTTTGTGTGCTCCCGTGAGATTGTCATTTTGGTTATGTTCTCAGGCATAATGGACATTAGTTGTGCCTCTGGACAATGTTATGTGTTCCTCTCTTATGTTGTGGTGAGCTGTGAGGTTGTACGATTATTCCCCACGCATGTTGTAGTTCTGTCCAGGCCTTATGGCGATGTGGGTGAGTAGCCCTCGTGATGTTGATTTTCTCATTGCACCTTATATGTGCTTGCTTCTCTCCTATTTTATTACTTCTATTCATTAATCCCACAATTTTACTTGTGCACTCTACTGTGCTTGATATTAGTATTTGTATGATCAGCGAACCTGAGCATTTGGGAGCGGGCTGCACGCTGTAATAGATGATATGTGGGATCGTACTTAATATCAGTATTCATATGTTCAGTGAACCCGAGCATTTTGGCTTGATGAGTATTTGGGAGAGGGATGCACGCCGCAGCAGATGTTATATGGGATACCCTTTCCTTGTGTTTATTTGGTGTTGTGTCTTCCCTCTGTGGGACGATTTGATGAAAAACCTATACTTTTGTTGTCACACATATTGTACTTGTTAGATAATTCTTCTACTTATTTTCCTTTATTTGTGCTGCATAATTGTGTTTTTGTTGATTTGGTGTACGAATTGTGTAGTGTAAGAATCTGTGTGGTTCTGTGATGAGTTGTTAGTTGGATTTCTTGTATTGGTTTAGATGAGGTTCTTAGACCTGATATTAGTGCTATGGTATTGGGGGTGGGGATTGTTTGGAAGTTGTGTGCAAAATTTGAAGTCAATCGGACGTGATTTGATAGGTTTAAACATCGAAAGTAGAAGTTTGAAATTCTAAAGTTCATAAAGCTTGGATTGGAGGCCGATCCATGATTTTAGCGTTGTTTAATATGATTTGAGGCCCCGAGCAAGTCCGTAATGTGTTTTGGGATTGGTTGGGGTCTTGGGGGCCTCGGGTGGATTCCGGGTGGTTAACGGATCGAAAATGGAATTTTTGAAGGGCTGAAGTTGCTGGTATAACCGCACCTGCGAGAAATGGGCCGCAGTTGTGGAGCCGTAAAAGCAGCGAGAGTAGCCGTAGATGCGGTTTGGACCAGAAGGGAAGGGACTGCAGATGTGGTCAAGCAGCCGCATAAGCGGAATTGCACCTACGGTGGTCGAGTCGCAGAAGCGAAAGCGAGGGCCTCGTGAGAAATCCATAGGAGCAGTGGAAGTGTCGCACCTGCGGAACCATAGAAGCGGTCAAAG
Organism: Nicotiana glauca; assembly: GCA_026770625.1. Classification (NCBI taxonomy): domain Eukaryota; kingdom Viridiplantae; phylum Streptophyta; class Magnoliopsida; order Solanales; family Solanaceae; genus Nicotiana; species Nicotiana glauca. Next base: position 26,096 of record MU702385.1, on the reverse strand, counting down.
GAACGCAGGTGCGGAAAGTGCTGGAGGCAGTGGGTGTTTTAAAAATTGGGATTTGGCCATTTTCTCTCATTTTTCTCTTGGTTTGGGGCGATTTTGGAGAGCTTCAAGTGGGGTTTTTCATCATCAACGACAAGGTAATCTAATCACACCTATCTTGAGTTAAATATATCGATCATGTATGGATTTTAGCTTGTATATTGGTAGAAATTTGGGGGTTTTGAGGAAAACCTAGAAAATTGATATTCTTGGAATTTGACCACGATTTTGGGTATGAAATTGAGAGTAAGTATTTGAGTTCGTGGAGTTATGGGTAAGCTTAATCTTCAAAAATTTTTGGAATCTGGGCACGTGGGCCTGAGGCCTTTTTGTCAACTTTTCGATCGGGGTTAAGAATTTTTATAAATTGGATTTTAATGAGTAATTGAGCATATATTAATAAATTTGCATAATTATTGGCTAGTTTGGAGCGTTGTGCATCAATTCGAGTCTTCGGAAGGGCGTAGAAGGCCGGTTATGGATCTTCAGAGCGAGGTGAGTCTTCTTTCTAACCTTGTAAGAGGGAATTGTCCCCATAGGTGAAATAATTGGTTATGTGCTCCTATTTGTAGGGGCTACGTATGCACGAGGTGACGAGAGTTCGTGCGTAGCTACTAATATGTGTAAGTCCGAGTAGTCTAGGACCCAAAAGCATGATATACTTGGAATATTTATGATCTTATCGACAATTGAATTTCTTTAATCCTATTGAATTGGTAAATGATTTCTAAGAGGATTAAACTTCATTTTCTTAAATCATTAAAATAGAATTGGCTTTTATTTGGATAAATGTTCCCCGATAAATTATTAATTTCCTGTTTGAGCATGTACTTCTATGTGCACCTGCGTTGCATGCATGGTACGTGAGCAGGCTGATTGTTTTTTTAAATTTGACCACGTCGCATATATGTGGTTCGTGCCGTTCGACCCTCGGCAGTGTATATTTTACATTTATGTTGGAGTGGGTCGTACGACCTCGGCATGAGTTGCGCATGTTTGAATTGCTTGTCTTGGGATTTATTGATACTGCCATCTGCTCTCCCGACTTGTGATAATTGTTAAATAATGGATTATGAATCCGGAGACTTTTAATAAAAAGGAACTTTTACCTGTTTAGTAATCTACTGCTGTCCTCAATAAATTCGTAAGTCATTGCTTTAGTAATATTATTTGACCATTAGTAAGTGTCGAAGTTTCCATCTCGTCTCTACTTCTTCGAGATTAGGCGGGATACTTGCTGTACACGTTATTTTCGTACTCATGCTACACTTACTGTGCATTTTGTTGCACAGGTATAGGTATTCCTGTTGGCCCATTGGGCGTAGTAGCACGGACGATCCAGAGACTAGTTGAGCTGTATTTCCTCGTGGCGACCCGCAACTAGTATAGTCTCTCTCTCAAAGTTGTATTTACTTTCTTTCCAATTGTGTTCTGGACAACTGTTGTACTTTATTCAAATTCTTAAAAATTGTTCGTGCACTTGTGACACCGGGTTCTGAGATGGTTATGAAGTATGTTGTATTAATTGCTTATCATTTAATTTGAATTGAAGCGATTATCTTTTATTTAGTAAACTTGGAGGAAAATCATAGATTTCAAGAGCATTAAAACGAGAAAATTAATTAAGTATTTTGGTTGGCTTTCCTGACAGTGGTGTCCGGCGCTATCACGACCCTTATTGAAATTTGGGTCTTGAAATTAACTACATAGAGTTAATTGCATTATTAAGCAAAAATCACAAAAATAATCATTTTTATATATTTAGATTTTAGTCCTTAAAATTAGTATTTTTCTTTAGTTTTAAGTTAATTAGTTGTTTTAATAATAGAAATAGATAAATAATTTAATTTTTTCAAATTAGATTAATTTAGGGCTTAAATTTAGGTTTTTAATTAATAATTACAATTCAAAGACAAAAAGAAAGAAAAAATGAGAAAGGAAAATGGGCCTGTTTTTTTTTTTTGAGTTAAATCGGATTGGGCCAGCTTCATTTGGCTCAATAACATTCCACTCGCCCCTTCAGCATAGCCCAATTGCATCCCAAAAATACCCGGTCCATTTTTTTTTTCAAACGACGTCGTTTAGGCGTTAAACCATCTCAATCATTTATCAAACATGATGGGATGACTGTCCTAAACACCCCCTCCCAAAACCCCCTCACTCTCTGTCTCTCTCATCTCTCTCACCCCTCTCTAAACCACTGCCCTGAACCGCCACCGAAAATCGCCCACGGTGGCAGTCAACCATCAAATGACCCCATTTTTTATCCAAACAATATCTATGCCTCCGTAGTCACTAATCTCCCATCAATTTCACAAAAAAATCACCAAAACTTTACCAATTTTAGATCTTAGAACACCAGAAAACTGCCCGTTTTCCCTTTTTTGATTTTTAAGTTTTCAAGACCCGTTCTGACTCGAAGCTCATGCTAATTGATTGTTTTGTCAAGAAAAATTGATTAGTGTTATTTTGATTACTTCTGAGACGTTCGGATTTCATGGTCGGCCAATATTTTGTCAAAAGATTTTCCTTGATTTGTTAGGTAACTTTTCATTTTCTCTTTCTTTTTTTTACGTAAATTTTCCTTTTTATTCTTATCATATTAGGATTTAATATGTGTGTGCATGATTTAGTTAGTTTATGATTTGTATAGATAATCGATTTAGGTTTAATACCTTCTTCTTTTATTATTTTTTATTTATGTTTCTATCTTAACCGTATTGATACCTAAATTTTTTATCTCAATTGGAAAACAGTTTCAGTTGATGCTTGCTTGCATATTTTAATTAAGTACATGATTAGTAATCTAATCACATATTAATTAGTTTTAATTGCATAGGTTTAATTTATTTTTTTTGAATTAAGTGTTGCATGCCTGTTTGTTGCATATGAGTCCTGTGATTCTTTTTGAGGTATTTAGTTGTAAAGAACAGAAACTTTGGGGGGGGGGGGGTAACTGGAAACAAAAACTAGGCATTGTGAATAATTGTCTATGAAGCTTCTAGAAAAAAAGCTTAAAATGCAATAAACGAAAAGAATTAGGGCAGATTGGAGCTAAAAGAGGCAATTTTCAGAAGTTGAAAGGGTTAAAAAATAGGGGGAAATCTGCATAGACTGCTGTCCCAACAGATGTCCATTTTCTGGTACAGAAGATGCCATTTCTCTGAAATTAAGAAAAAACTGGCAGATTCTTTTGTACCTGATTTCATTCCTTCATAAGGTTTTCACATATTCTATATAAGGAGTACACAAAAACACACACGAAATACATAATAAAAATTGATACTCTTTTTCTTCATCTTTGAGACTGTTTACACAGAAATTGACTATACTTTCAGAGAATATATTCCATTCATCTTCATTTTCAAAAATTTTCTAGAATTCTAATATTAGAGTTTTAGAAAAATATTTAAAAAAGAGAGAATAAAGCTTCTTTTCATCTTTTGTAGGATTTGAATTTGGGTTTTCTGGACAGAATATGCCATTTTCCTGAAATTAAGGAAAAGCTGGCAGATTCTTTTGTACCTGATTTCATTCCTTCATAAGGTTTTCACATATTCTATATAAGGAGGACACAAAAACATACACGAAATACATAATGAAAATTGACACTCTTTTTCTTCATCTTTAAGACTGTTTACACAGAAATTGACTACACTTTCAGAGAATATATTCCATTCATCTTCATTTTCAAAAACTTTTTGGGAATTCCAGCATTAGAGTTTTAGAAAAAATATTTAAAAAAAAGAGAGAATAAAGCTCCTTTTCATCTTTTGTGGGATTTGAATTTGGGTTTTCTGGATTTTATTTGCTGCTACTCTTTATTCTTGTTGGTATTCTGCACCCTAGTTTTGTTCCGTGCTGTTTAATACTTCTCAACTTTGGAGACTTATTTTCTTTTGTTGAGATTTCTGCTGATTAGGAATGTCTTATTCATCTGTAATCATCTAATTGAATGTCTAAATGAAGTTTTGGGTTGTTCAAACCATTTTGTGATTAATCTCAAATATGATCAACTGTTAAACTTGCTTTTATTTGTTTTGCTTGCTGTTAATTCATTTGGTTATTTGCTGAATTTTGAATTGAAACCGATAAAGTCCATAATGAACTATGTTAGTTCACTATTATGACATACTTGTATTTGAATATAGAAGTAGAAGTTTGTCTAATCGTGACCAAATTAACATGTTAGTAATGTGAACAACAATGTTCAAACAATTTCAAGAATTTGGCTCAATATTGCTTACTACTGGAATGTGTGTTTGTTGTTTGAAGTTGAGGCCAGCAGGAGAATCATGAACATGTAAATCAGAATACACGAGTGATAGTTTAAACATTTGAATGCCAAGTTGTATAATAGTTTATTTGAAATTTAGTTTGTAGCAATATCTATTTCTCTAGTATTTTTTAAATCTGTAAATTACTCTATTGTTTGAAGTCTATTGTCATTAAAATTAGTTTAAAATGTGATGAGGGTTTGAGACTAATCTTTTATGTAGATTGAATATTGTTTAGCTGTTGGTTTGTATCTATTGAATATTTGAGTTGGGGCATGTTTACAAGCCTAAAGTTAAAAGACATGGAGCCCAATGCTCTGGTCATCCAATATTTCAAGGTCAAATGGACCTACTGGAACTTTTTTCACAAAACCATATGAGATTGGTGTGATGACCCAAAGGGTCATCTTTTGTTTAGAACCCGAATTCGAATTTCGAGGCTTTGAAAACCTTATTTTCTTTCTCCTAAAATTATGTGCATAGTCCAGGCGCGTTTCCGGAAAGCTTTTATGTCAAATTTAAGAAAAAATATTGATTTGGCCTTTAAAAATTGATTAAATTTGACTTTGGTCAATATTTTTGGTAAACGGACCCGGACCCGTAATTTTACAGTCCCTTAGCCTCCGTAGTAAAATATGGAACTTGGGCATATACCCGGAATCGAATTCCAAGGTACCTAGCCTAAGAAAAGAATTATTAAAGAAAATTGATTATTGGAAAATATAAGGACTTTTGGAAATAAAATGGTGTGTGATCGTGATGGTGTCGGGCCCATATTTTGGTTCCGAAACCCGATACAGGTTTAATATAATTTTTAAGTTATATTTGTGAAATTTGTTAAAAAAGGAAGAGATTTGATATAATTCGGACCCTTGATTGAGAAAATAGAATTTTGAACTATCTTATGAATTTCACGTGTTTTGGTATTAAATTCATTGTTTACAATATTATTTTTGCGATTTGATCGCACGAGAAAGTCCGTATGATATTTTAAAACTTATAGGCATGTTTGGATTGGAGCCCTGAGGGCTCTGGTGTGATTTGGATAGGCTACAGGGTTTTTTGAGACTTACAGAAAATTAGCTGTGCATCTGGTGTTTTGCACAGGCCTCTGATCTCGCAAATGCGAGACTAGGCTTCGCAAATACGAAGTCTGCTGGCTTGGGAAATGCGACAATATTGTCGCAAATGCGAAAAAGGCCTGGGAATGGCAACGTCGCAAATGTGAAACATTGGTCGGAATTTGCGAAGGCCCCAGAAGTCGCAAATGCGACGTACGTGTCGCAAATGAGAAGGCAGCAGTAATTCAAAGGTTCGAAATTGTGATAAATTATAACGACCCGATCTGTCTTTTGAGCTTTTGCACCTGGATCGTCAGTTCTCAAGCATGACTTGTCCCATACGATGTATTAAGACTTATGTAAATTCTTGATTTTGGTTTTCAGGGTAATCGGAATAAATTTGGAGGAAACAGTTCTTAGTTGAAGCTTAAAATTTAAAAGATTTGACCAGGATTTTATTTGTTTGTATATGATCTCGAATAAGAATTTTTATGGTTTGGTTAGCTCCGTTAGGTGATTTGGGACTCAGGAACGTGATCGTAATGCATTTTGGAAGTCCGTGAAAGGTTTAGGCTTGAATTGGCGAAATTGAGATTTTGGCGATTTCCGGTTGGTAGGTGAGATTTTGATGTAAGGGTCAGAATAGAATTCCGAGAGTGGAAATAGCTTCGTTGTATCATTTGGTATGTGTATGCAAAATTTCAAGTTATTCGAACGTAGTTTGGTTGGTTTTTTATCAAAAGCAGAATTCGGAGGATTTTAGAAAGTTTGGTTTGAATCCGATATGTTTTGGATGATTTGATGTTGTTTGAGGTGTGTAGAAGATTGAAACAAGTTTGAATAAGGTATTGGGATATGTTTGTGCTTTTGGTTGAGGTCCCAGGGGCCTCGGGGTGATTTCTGGTGGTCAACAGAGAGGCTGGAATTTTGTGGCAGCAGCTGATATTGCTACTTCTGGTATTTTCGTACCTGCAGATTTGGGGACCGCAGGTGCGGCGCCGCATAAGCAAAGTTTTAGTTGCAGAAACGGTCAAGGAAGAGAAGTGCAGGAGCCGTAGAAACGGCAATTTGTTCGCAAATGCGGAACAACAGGTGCGGTGGATTGACCGCAGAGGCGGGGCTTGGTGTCATAAGTGAAATCCGTAGAAGCGGATATTTTTCCACAGAAGTGGAAGCGCAGATGCGCTTAGGGTCGCAGGTGCGAAAGTTCTGGGCAGAATGTATAAAAATGCTCCTTCGCAATTTTCAGTCATTGTTTACCATTTTTGTGCGATTTGGGAGCTCCAAGCTGTGATTTCAAGAGGGGATCAAGTGTATCCACAGAGGTAAGCTACTTGTGCTTTATACCTTGTGTCTATGGTGATTATTTCCATCTTTAATCATGCAAATTTGTGGGAAATTAGTGGAAGAGTTGGGAAATTAGGGCTTGAAATTAGAGAGTGAATTTTTTAGAGTTTGAGTGACCATATGAGGTCGGACTTTGGTAAAATTGATATGTATGAACTCGTGAGAGGATGAGAATTCCATTGATATTAATTTTATCAGATTCTGAGATGTGGGCCCGGGGGGGGGGGATTGAGCAATTTCGGAATTTTTGATGTAAATTGGATATTTTTCGAGTGGGCTCCGTTTCTTTAGCATATTTTAACGATTGTATACTAATTGTGGCTAGATTTGGAGCATCCGGAAGTCGATTCATGTGAGCAAAGGCATCACGGGCTAGAGTTTGGACCAGATCGAGGTGAGTAATGATTGTAAATGATGTTTTGAGGGTTTGAAACCCCAAATTTCACATCGTGGTGCTATATTGAGGTGAGGCACACGCTTGATGACGAGCGTGGGATTGTGTACAATTGGGACTATGACTTGGTCTGTCCCGATTGATGATTTTTTCATGTATTTGACCAAATTCTATATTATATCATCATTATTTGGGATGAAAGCCATATTTGGGCTTTGTGCCAATTATGTGAACCCTTCAGGGATTGTCGTTCATATTTTCTCACTGTTTTGACTTTATACTTGAACTCAGTCATGTTATTTCCACTATTTTTCAAAAACTCAACCATGTTAACTCAGTTTTAATACTCAAATGATATTTTTGGGCTGAGAAACATTGTTTTACTGTTGCCCGAGAGGCTTATATGATTTTTGACTGAGTAAGGTCGAGGGCTGCACACCGCAGCGATGATACACTAATTTTGATTATGAGGCCGAGGGCCTAAGATTTGTACGCCACGAGGTGGCTTGATATTGATATGAGGTCGATGACCTATTTATGATGCCACGAGATGGCTTAATATTGCGCTTGGGCCGTAAGGGGCCCCTCTAGGAGTCTGCACACCCCTGGTGAGCGCGAGTACCCATTGTGATGTGATTTATATCCCGAGGAGCTGGTATTGTTCTTTGTGATTGCCCAAGGGACTGGTACTATTTTGAGATATTGCCCGAGGGGCAGATTTGTTGACATTGTGCCCGAGGGGCAAACCTTATGTGTTTATCTATTTAATTACTTGTCATTTACCTTTTTAGTTGTAAAACTGTTCACGAGGGACGGATTCTCTATGCTTATCTATTCTAGATGTTTTGCATTCAATTGCTTAACTGTTGAAAAGCCATTTTTGAAGAAGTTTTAAATTGAGCTAAAATGCTTTAAGAGATTTCACAACTTCATTATTTTCTTATTGGTTTTGTACCACTTCTATACAGCATGTGGATGCACTTTTCATGATTTCTTATCACTCAGTCTTTATTTATGATTATTACTCACTGAGTCAGAGTACTCACTTTACTCCCTGCACCTTGTGTGCAGATTCTGGTATTTTTCGAACCCGGTAGCGGGTATTGGTTGATCGGAGGTAGAGTCATTGGAGTTAGCAAGGTAGCTGTCGGCGTTCGCAGCACTGCTTTTCTCCCTCTTTATTCTATTAATCTGTACTTAGTACATTTCAGACTTCGCTAGTTGTAATTAGACCTTAGTAGATGCTCATGACTAGTGACTCCTCGGTTTGGGCTATGTTTGGGTTATACTTCTGCATTGTTATGATATTATCTATTATTTAGTATTATTATATTATGTTCTAGCCTATTTATATTGTTGTTTAGCTGTTTAACTTCTAATTGGAAATGTGTTAGTTGGTCTTCTTTTTACGAGAGGTGCCATCACGACCGGGTCTGGGTTTAGGGTCATGACAAGTTGGTATCAGAGCCTAGGTTACATAGGTCTCACGAGTCATGAGCAGGTTTAGTAGAGTCTCGCAGATCGGTACAGAGACATCTGTATTTATCCTCGAGAGGCTGCAACACCTTTAGGAAAACTTCACATTCTTGAAATTCTTATCGTGCGTCCTTGATTCAGCTTGAAAAGTAACTCTTACAATTCCTTCTACACGTTCGCATGCGCACATGAGCGCTCAGTATCAAATGTGCACCGATGGCTTGTGATTCCCTGATCGAGGGGCGAGATGTGATCTCTATGTGTTGATGTTGGGCTAGTCTTGAAGACTTGAGGCCGGATCTTTACCTATAGCTTGAGCCCTGAACTGTTGGTTGCGTGAGCACGTGATTCTGGATCTATATGTGTTGTTGTGTCCCTATTAAGGGAAGTAATGACTGGATGGTTACGCGATGAGTATGTTATGATTGCGAGATGTGATCATATGATTTGGAAGCGACGAGAAGGGTCTGCTGGAGTATAGATGATCTATTAGGTGTTTGATTTCCATAGTGATTGGATGTATAGCTTCGAGTTTTGGGTATGTGAAGATTCTTTTCATGTTTACTACTTGGGAATGAAGCAAAAATTTCATGTTACGGTATGAGTTCAGACTCAGGAAGACTAAGTGACTGCGTAATGGTTATGACGGTGAAAGGTATACATAAATATTAGTTTAAGGAGAAGCAGGTGGGTTATCTCCTGCGAAGTGTTCTGGAATTGAGTGATCCTTATGTTGTCTGTTAGAAGATCCCATTTACAAGAGAAATATATGCGTGAATTTAATTTTTGTCGCTTAAGAGAGTGGGTTTAATTTTTATGAGAGTAAATGCGAGATTTGCAGAAGATATGAAGTACCAGATGGTCTGTGTTCTACGAGCTAATGAAGGATTGAGTAAATCTCACTATGGTACTATGGAAGCGATAAAGTATATATGTTATGAGTTATGGTGCATGTCTGATCTATGGCTTCGAGCCAAGTAGGGGAGTCTGCTATTGAGTAGTTGATTGCACGGTTATGTGCTATAATGGTTCCAGTTCGAGGTGTATTTGTGAATCAGTTATGGCTCGAGTAAAGGAAATTTCAATAAAGGTCATGTTATGCTTTATGGCTGTACGAGAGAATGACTTGAGTTGTTATTGGTAAGGAATGCCCGGTGCATCGGGCAGGAAGTTGCTTGGTTATATTGGAATGAGGTTACATTCTGCAGTGGTGGAGTGCTATTGAAGCATAGGTTGTTCAATTTGTTTAATCAATCTAAATGCGGTTTGAATAGAGTGGATGACTCTAGAGAATTGTTCTATTATGTTCAAAATTTTACATGCAATAATTAGAGGCTTTCAAGTTGTACTTGTGGCTAGAAACTGAGTTTTTAGTGGAAGATGGCAAGACTCGTAGAATTTTCTATATTAATTATGGGATTCTATATATCAGTATCAGGAAGGTGAAGGTAATGGCTTTGGATTCACAGTAAGTCCTTTCAGAGCATCTTGAATATGGTGCTTTGGGGAAACATTTAAAAGAGTATTCGGTGGGTTGTGGGCCATAGGCTGTGTGGTATTATGCTTGGGTATCATGTGGTAAGTTTGGGTTGAGGAAATGTGATGTTATAGCAAGGAGGAGTATCAAGTGAAGGTAAATCAGAAGGGAGCTTGGATAGATGGGGTAGCGTGGTAGCAGTCCATATCAGTATGGTAAGGATATGATTAGTTCTTTACGTGTTTATGAGGTAATGAGTTCTACAGGAATTTCGCGGCAATGCTCTTGGGTTTTAATGGCTTGCGTAGGTTGGTTGAGTTAGGAGGATTCAATCCTGACAGGCTTGTTTGTGCAAAGGGGAGTCGGAGAGTTCTTGTTGTTTTCCACCGTGGCTAGAGATATATATTTTCTGCTGGCATGAGGAGCAAGGGATATGTAGTAATTTTCTTCTGAATGGGATCAATGGAAAGTTCTTGGTTGGTTGAGTACATAGTTACTTGTGTCTCGGAAGGGATATGAAATTCTCATGTTACTTTAGGATGGATTGGTATATGCGGTATGTGTGGAGGATTGAGATTTGCGTGTGTAAGGTTACGGTTCAGTTTTGAACGGAAGGCCATAAAATTCTTAGGCAGCACGGGCAGTTTCAGATAATTAGAGAAATGAGCTTCAGATAATTAGGGAAATTATCTTCAGATGATTAATGAGATGGTATTGCTAGTTGGAGGTAATTTAATCAGTGTATATATTTCAAAAAAAGGGCAACACAATTAAGTTGATGGTACTTCGGTTGTATTGCGACACTTTCTTGTAGATCGACTACTGATATCTGAGTTTGCTTGGAGGCACAGGAGAATTTTAGAGTATCTCTCGTGGGATGATTGGGTATTTAAGATGTGGTATGTATTCGGATGGCAGAACTGGGATCAGGTATGGTGATTTGTGTGCTATGTGGAGTTGGAGCTGGAAGTTCTCATATTCAGGTTAGGTTATGATTGCGGGTCATGTGTATCGACATTGTGTAGTGACTATCAGGGTCTGGAGACCCGAGTGGATCTTTTGCAGCTTGGTATGTCAGATTTTGGGACGTGATGTTGGGTGCAGACTGGTTGTCTCTGTATTGTATTATTCTAAACTATTGTGGTAACGCAGCGCTTTTGGCTATGCCGGGAATGCCACGGATTGAGTGGTGATGTTCGACGGATCATGTTCTTAGTAGAGTGGTTTCATATTTCGAAGACTAGCAGACGGCTGGGAAGGATTGTCCTTTTTATTTGGGCTCTCGTGATGGATGTCAGTGCAGAGGATCCTCATATTGACTCAGTTCCGGTGGTGAGGTAATTTTTGGATGTGTTTCTTATGGCCGTGCAAAGTTGTTGACTTCGGTATTGATTTGATGCCGGCATCGCATCGTATGGCACCGGCAGAATTAAAGGAGTTGAGGGAGCAGTTCTAGGGTTTCCTTGATAAGGGGTCTGTTGGCAGGCCAATGTGGATGTGTGTTCTAACTTGAGTCAGCTTGGTTGGCTCCAAATTGTATTGTTGAGGGATGTATTGATTCGAGTGTTATTGAGCTTATTAGTAATATGAGGAGATCTATAAGCTACCTTTCTGTGCTGCGAGGCATTATGCTTTGTTGGTTATAGGCACATATAGTGCAGTTCTATTAAGGCTTCGCAGTGGAAGTCGATCGGGAAGAGTAATTGGGTGTTGCTCTGTGAATGGCGTATCGGTTATGTCCTTTTGGGTTTTTGTAGTGTATGTTATTTGCTTCACCGTGGGTATGATAATTTGCTTTGGTCCCGGACATCAAATTGCACGTGGTTGTCGGTTTCGAGCATGGTAAGCTTGTAGTACAGCTCTTTCAATTGAGTCATTTTCATGATTTGAGTATGTTTGGATTGTTGTTTATTGGAGCGCGTATTGTGCAAGTTGTGGCTTTAGTCTGCATTGAGGTGTCATTTCACCAGAGTATTTGTGTTAGATTAGATGAGATCGTGTGGATCTTTAATGAACGCGAACGGATTCGGTTTCAGTATATTGAGAGGATAAATATCGAGGTTCAGCTTAGAAATTTGCTATGGTCTTTGCTAAAGGAGAAGTGGCTTCATGAATAGTTGATCTAAGAAATGGTTATGGCTTACTGTGTGTTTTATTTATCACTGGCACTATGAAAGTGTTGGGATGAGACTTTAGTTGATAAGTGGTTTTCTATCGGTATTCGGTTGTTGTGTGCAGCTGCCATGATTAGAAGTTATCGCTGCAAGCGCTTGAGTTATGTGGTATATCATGTAATTGCACCTGAGGTTGCAGGTATGGGTTATTACAATGTTTATCGTGAAAATGGTAACAACAATTAAATGGGATTCTAAAAATACGTGATCTATTCCTGAGCTAGTTTGAAAGGGTGATTAATTCTAAATGTAGAGTAAAAGAAGTAAAGATCGAGCTAGCCAAAAACTATAATTGAACCAGTAAGGGATGTTCCCAGGCTTAGGACAAGCCAGTAGATACCTCGGGGCCAGACATCGAGCCTACCTCAGGCCTATCGAAGATAACCATATCAAGGGTAATCAGGAAGGGGATAACAGATAAGTATGTGCGTACAGGGCTTTATACCGTCAATCTTTAGCTAAATGATAAAGGACAATAAGATGCTAGGGCTACCTCAGGGTCGAAGAACACAGTTAACTTTAGAAGAGAGAGATAGAAAGAGATTATTATTGCTTATTGGAGAAGTGGAGCAACTAGATATATCTTACAAGGTGTTGCTGATCCCTCTTTTATAGAAAGAAAGGGGGCGACCAAACTTGATATAATAAACAAATATAATAAAAGAGCGAGATGTGACAGCCTGCATTTCTTTGTGGGAGAACTGGCATCGAGCCGTTTGGAGAAGTCTCGCGAACCCTAATCACATCCCTCAGGGAATATCTTCACCCATCAGGGTCTTAATCGATGTTCGATCTGGGCAAGGCATTGACCAGGTCTCGAGGGGGAACTGAACTGAGATCCCGTTCCTTCAGGATTTGCTTTTCGAAGCACTATGTCGAGGGAAATTGCTCTCCCAATTTCCCCGCATACATACAGCTTGTTCGGGCTTATTCAGAGTATAGATGTGAGATTCTGATCTTGTTGATGATTTCAGAAGTGGAAATATGGTTCTATGGTTTATGGGCTAGATTGGATTGTGAAATTTCAGTTACAATGTTTTATCGGACCTATATGAGATAGGATGATGTGGGATCACCCCCGAGTATATGCATGGTAAGGTTATTCAGCGATTGGCTGTCTTTTGGAACAACTCTGGGCACGTTCGAGGACGAATGTATGTTTAAGTGGGGGAGGATGGAACGACCCGACCGGTCGTTTTGAGCTTTTGTACCTGGCTCATCAGTTCCCGGACATGAGTTGCCTCGTACGATGTATTAAGACTTATGTAAATTCTCGGTTTTGGTTTTCAGGGTAATCAGAATGAATTTGAGGAAACAGTTCTCAGTTGAAACTTGAAATTTGAAAGGTTTGACCATGATTTGACTTGTTTGTATATGATCTCGGATCGGAATTTTTATGGTTTGGTTAGCTCCGTTAGGTGATTTTGGACTCAGGAACGTGATCGAAATGCATTTTGGAAGTCCGTGGAAGGTTTAGGCATGAATTGGCGAAATTGAGATTTTGGCGATTTCTGGTTGGTAAGCGAGATTTTGACGTAAGGGTCGAAATGTAATTCCGAGAGTGGCAGTAGCTTCATTGTGTCATTTGGGATGTGTGTGCAAAATTTCAGGTTATTCAGACGTTGTTTGGTTGGGCTTTTAATCAAAAGCAGAATTCGGAAGATTTTAGAAAGATTGGCTTGAATCCGGTGTGTTTTGGATGATTCGATGTTTTTGAGGTGTTTGGAAGACTGGAACAAGTTTGAATAAGGTATTGGGATATGGTTGTGCTTTTGGTTGAGGTCCCGGGGGGCCTTGGGGTGATTTCAAGTGGTCAACGGAGAGGTTGGAATTTTGTGGCAGCAGCTGATATTGCTACTTCTGGTATTTTCGCACTTGCGGATTTGGGGACCGTAGGTGCGGTGCTGCATAAGCAAAGTTTTAGTCGCAGAATAGGTCAAGGAAGAGAAGTGCAGGAGCGGCAGAAGCGGCAATTTGGCTGCAAATACGAAACATCAGGTGCGGTGGATTGACCGCAGGTGTGTGGCCTGGTGTCATAAGTGAAATCCGCAGAAGCGAATATTTTTCTGCAAAAGCGGAAGCGCAGATGTGCTTATGGAATCGCAGGTGCGAAAGTGCTGGGCAAAATGTATAAAAATGCCCCTTCGTGATTTTCAGTCATTGTTCACCATTTTTATGCGATTTTGGGAGCTCCAAGCTGCGATTTTGGTAAATTTGATATGTATGAACTCGTGAGAGGATGAGGATTCCATTGATGTTAATTTTATCGGTTTTAGAGACGTGGGCTCGGGGGGCTAGTTTTGAGCAATTTCGGGATTTTTTATGTAAATTGGATATTTTCGAGTACTGATTGTAGCTGGATTTGGAGCATTCGGAGGTCGATTCGTGTGAGAAAAGGCATCGCGGGCTAGAGTTTGGACCGGATCGAGGTGAGTAATGGTTGTAAATGATGTTCTGAGGGTTTGAAACCCCAGATTTCATATTGTAGTGCTATATTGAGGAGAGCCACACGCTTGATGACGAGTGTGGGTCGTGTACTATTAGGGACTATGACTTGGTCTGTCTCGATTGATAATTTTTCTGTGTATTTGACCGAATTCTATATGCGATCATCATTATTTGGGTTGAAAGCCATATTTGGGCTTCGTGCCAATTATGTGAATCCTTTGGGGATTGTTGTTGATATTTCCTTACTGTTTTGACTTTACACTTGAACTCAGTCATGTCATTTTCACTGTTTTTCAAAAACTCAACCATGTTAACTCATTTTTAATACTTAAATGATATTTTTGGGCTGAGAAATACTGTTTTACTGTTGCCCGAGAGGCTTATGTGATTTTTGACTGAGTAAGGCTGAGGGCCTGTTTTGTGAGGATATATTTTGGGTCGGGCTGCATGCCGCAACGGTAATACACTGATTATGATTATGAGGCCAAGGGCCTGAGATTTATACACCACGGGGTGGCTTGATATTGATATGAGGTCGAGGACTCGTTTATGATGCCACAAGATGGCTTGATATTGCGCTTGGGCCATAAGGGGCCCTTCCAGGAGTCTGCACACCCCCGGTGAGCGCGGGTGCCCATTGTGATGTGAGTTATAGCCCGAGGGGTTGGTATTGTTCTTTGTAATTGCCCGAGGGG
Source organism: Nicotiana glauca (assembly GCA_026770625.1). Lineage (NCBI taxonomy): Eukaryota > Viridiplantae > Streptophyta > Magnoliopsida > Solanales > Solanaceae > Nicotiana > Nicotiana glauca. Next base: position 10,711 of record MU702385.1, on the reverse strand, counting down.
CTGGTACTGTTCTAAGATATTGCTCGAGGGGCAGAGTTGTTGACATTGTGCCCGAGGGGTGAACCTTATATGTTTATCTATTTAATTACTTGTCATTTATCTGTTTAGTTGTGTAACTGTGCCCGAGGGGCGGATTCTCTATGCTTATCTGTTCTAGATATTTTGAATTCAATTGCTTAACTGTTGAAAAGCCATTTCTGAAGAAGTTTTAAACTGAGCTAAGATTCTTTAAGAGATTCATAGCTTCATTGTTGTCTTACTGGTTTTGTACCACTTCTATACAGCATATGGATACACTTTTCGTGATTTCTTATCACTCAGTCTTTATTTATGATTATTACTCACTGAGTCGGAGTACTCACTTTACTCCCTGCACCTTGTGTGCAGATTCAGGTATTTTTTGAACCCGGTGGCGGGTATTGGTTGATCAGAGGCAGAGTTATCGGAGTTAGTGTCAACGCCCCCTTTTTCCTAAAGAGCTAAATCGGGTTCACGACATTTGGGAGGACAACTCTTTTCCCACTTTGGGAATTGGGTTTTGAGAGTTTGGAGAGTCGCCACCTAATGATTATAGTGCATTAGGACACTTTAAAAGAAATAAAGATAAAAAACCAGAGTTCGGGTAAGGGCTTGAAATTATCTCGAGGGGAAGGT